>NDXB01022194.1:138728-149681 GCA_002631895.1 Agapornis roseicollis
CCCCCCCCCCCCAGTTTAATTGAAAGATGATCAGTGCCATTTCTCTCTTCCTTCCCTTTCCATCCCCCTTAAAGCAAAACAAAACCTTCAGTCCTTAAACAAAAATGTCTTTGTTTTTACATTTGTTTTATGAAATTGCTTAAATCCTTTGGGAAAAGCTTTCCTCTCACAGGAAGAGAGGAAAAAAAAAAAAACAAACCAAGACCTAACCTAACAAAACCAGCAAGTCTGCCAGACATCAGTGTTTTGCTATCTGAATCATAGCAGATTGCATGAAAGAAGCAATTTCTCATTTTAATGAATGAAAAGTGCAATTGCAGAAATGCACAGAAATAGACATGGTTTTCACACAGCAAAAGTAAAATTGGTAGAATTTGGGGCAAAAAATTGCTGTGTAGCTTTCTTGGAGCTTCTTTGGTAGTTTTTTATTTGGAGTGGAACTTTTAAATGGGATATTTCAGAGTTCTGAGCATTGGGAAAATCTGCCAGCCTTCCTGATGTTAGTTACATAAATATTATATATAAAAATAAACCATTCCTAAAAATCTCATGGTTCCACATCTTTGGGCTGTTCTGATGCCATGGCTTCAGTGGTGAAGTCATCCATACTGGTACACTAGGCAGATGTGTGAATTGCCCTCTCCTGATCTAGGAACCTGGCAGCTGATGGCAAACGTGAGTTAAGTGAGATAATGAACCATAAAGACCAAGAAATATGTGAAATGCCACCCTGCTAATTTGTCTGCATGGGCTTAATCCAGAAAATATACTAAGGATCAGGAATGCTGATGAGCTAGAACAAGATTATTGCAGCTGATTTTCTCCCAAATGTAATAAAAATGCAAAATCAAATCAGTGGCCTACTTATCCTTAATCACCAGTATTCTGTGGGCTGGAGGGATCAAAGGTGAAGGAATATTTTTCCAAGCAAATGCTGAATGTGAATGAAAAAATGAGGCCTCCCGTAACATGAGGAGGTAAGGGCTTATTTTCGGTAGAGTAGGAAATCAGACGCTGGACTAAAACAGTGGTACTGGACTGTTCTAGAGGACAGTTTTGTAAGCGTTATATGGAGAATTTGGAGTATGATAACCTCCCTGGAACCCAGTAGTATCTCCTGTAGTAGCATCTCTACACATCTTGGGCAGCCCTTGGACCTTGCTTGACATTCCTTCTTCAACCCTTGTGTTGCTCCTGTCCCCAAAGCCTGTGCTGTGTGAACATTGACAGCACATGTTGGGCTTCAGTGTGTTTGCAGCCTGTGGAATTGCTGTAGCTTTGATACTGCGCAGCCATGAAACTGCTGTGTTCTCATGACTGGCTTTTCCATAGGGTGATGATGAGCCTGCATGTCATTTCCCTGGCTTATTATACCCTCACCTCATAGGTATATCTGCTAATCCTTTCAGTGCCCAGGAGGGAAACTGTGTACTTCACGGTACCCTCTGGAGTAGCATCCTTACCATTCATAAAGAGGCATATGCAGAGATGGTTGTATGTATGTTCACTTTATATTTGAAGCAATTTTAAGTGCTCTTCATGAAGGTTAAACCAGAGAATTATAGGCTTTGGGGAGACAGAAGCTGAATTAACTTATGCTTTGCTGGCTAAGCAGTATTAATTCCTAAAATTGAATAGGTAAAAGCTGTAGGAAGTGACCCTGCCCTCCAGCTATGCTGGGTTTAATGAAATATAGGATTTTTCCTTCTAAACTCTCATTATCCACAAACTGCTGTAAAGGTATCAAATTATGCTGTTTAGATTGTTGCAATCAACTAATTTGATTTCCATGTTACTTCTAGGTGACTGTTACTCAAAAGACTTTATAAGGCTCCCTACCCCAATATGAAATCAGATCCTCACACTCCACCTCCTATGTACATTTTACTTCATGGTGTGGACTGCACTGCTCAGCCAGAGTGTGAAGATTTGTCTTCTGCACGTTATTGACCATCATTATGATCAATACTAATCAAATGCTACTGGTGACATAAGGCTTGTTTTGCTGCTGAATAGCAGGATAATGTTGCATGTTTTAGAGGGAATTGGTGGAGCTGTGGAGTAGAAGAGCTGTCCACCCTACAGATCCATGCTCACTCTCCCAGTACCCTTTGTTCCCATTTTGCTGCAGGGTCAAAACATTTTCCCTGAAAATTGTGTCCTGTAGGTGTTGCATGAGGTGGCACAAGGTGGAGCCTGGATGGACAAAACCTGGTATCACCAAAGCCCTGGTAGTATTTGCACTGAATAATGGTGCTGTGGCTTAGGAGTGGACTTGGTTAGTATTGCAGTCCTACAGGACAGTGGTGTGTCATCCATTACTGCACTTTAAGTCTGAAGGAATTGTACTGTGAGTGGGACAGGAAGGTAAGGAGGCAGTTTGTGTTATGGCAGTTGTAGGGATACTGCCTAATGCAAAGTTGTCTCCTGTAAGGTTCCAGTCTTTCTGCTACATCTTTCCCATGCCTAGAACTTCCACTAATTTGAAGTTGAATTTCTAATGAGAAATAAAACCTGTTCCTTAATCAGTGTGATTTGTTTTCATGAATATTTAATTCAACTTAGTGCAAATTTTGAAAGCCATCTAATATTTTAAAATGAAGTCAGCTGTTCTTGAACTAGACTGAAGTGTGCAAACAACCCCTGTGAAGTTCTTTCAGAGAAGTGTAATTTGGTACTGTAATATACTGAGCTGAAAGAAGCAGTAAGATAGCTCTGCACTGAGACTTTTTTACAGTTCTGAAGTTGCAGCAGAGGATTTACCATTGTTTCCTTGATACCTTTCTCTTATTAGGCAATATATAGAACACCAAACTCTTAAAATCCACTGTAAGTGTAATCAGAATAACTGTTGGAGTGGAGAAAATATTCTGTTGTTCTTACTTAGAACAGTCATGTGAATACAACTTTTTGCTGTTGATTTTTCATTGTTTATGGCTGTTTTGCAGAGTTACACAGAGCTGCACTGATGTTCCTAGTCCAGGATTTTTCTGAAGTCAACATCAGAACTCTTTCATACGTGCAAAGATTGCGGTCTCTGTCGGTGAGGTGCACTTCGCTTTACTTTTGTTTATCTTGTTCATCAAGTCAGACAGCTCTTACAGTTATTATCCATGATCAGCTAGCTCATTGGCATGACAATTAATAAAAGTATAGCTGAGAATGTAAGAAACTTTGTGGTTGCCACCCTGCAAACTTGACTGGCACCTCTAGTAGCATCCTCTAAGGTTGGTAGGAATATGGAGGAGGGAATTGCAGTGCTAGAATGTGGCTGCTGTGCTTTGTACCTCTGAAGGCATCTGAGAAAGAAGGGAGTGTGCCATTGGGCTGCTGTCCAGAGTCTCTTGTCAGTTTTAATACTATCATGTCTTTGGTCACAGCTTCATAGCCTGTGGCAGCTTCAATAATAGGAGAACTTCTTTCACCTGCTGCGAAAGTACAGTATGTACCTTCTTAATTGTTCTCAGTTACATGATGGATTTTGTTTTACCTAATTCTTTTCTGACTTGGGAAGAAAAGGGATGTATCCTTTGTAAAAAGGTATGTATTCTACATGAAAACCTATGTACAACTTTTTCAGATTGGTTTTGAGAGAGGTGATCATGCCCCTCTACTCTGCTGTCCTCTCGTGAGACCTCACCTGGAGTATTGTGTGCAGTTCTGGTGTCCTCGACATATAAAGGACATGGAGCTGTTGGAACAAGTCCAGAGGAGGGCCACAAGGATGATCAGGGGACTGGAGCATCTCCCATATGAAGACAGGCCGAGAGAGTTGGGGCTGTTCAGCCTGGGGAAGGCTGTGTGGAGACCTCATAGCAGCCTTCCAGTATCTGAAGGGGGCCATGCTGGGGATGGACTCTTCATTAAGGACTGTAGTGACAGGACAAGGGGTAAAGGGTTCAAACTTAAACAGAAGAGGTTTAGATTTGGTATAAGGAAGAGATTCTTTCCTGTGAGGGTGGTGAGACACTGGAATGGGTTGCCCAAGGAAGTTGTGAGTGCTCCATCCCTGGCAGTGTTCAAGGCCAGGTTGGATGAAGCCTTGGGTGACATGGTTTGGTGTGAGGTGTCCCTGCTTATGGCATGGGGGTTGGAACTAGATGATCTTAAGGTCCTTTCCAACCCTAACTATTCTATGATTCTATGATTTAAACAATCTACATTATCTTGAATTATATAGGTGGTTTTCAGCCTGAATGCGTATGAAATGTAAAGTGATGTAAGATGAAGATGTCTGGTTTACTAGATTGCTCATAAAAACAGCTAGCTAGTCGCAAGGTAAAAACCTCTGGAGGAAAAAATCAAATTGAGTACTGCCTTACTGTCTCCATTGTTACTTTTCTGTTGATTTCTTTTTTCAGTTGGATTATTTTTTTCCCTTTCCTTCTAAATCTCTAGGACATGTACTTAAACTAACCATTAATGCTGGGTTTCTGTCTGTAGTACTTTTACCTTTATGCTAATGTATGTAAACACACAGGTTAGGACTTGGCCTATATAATAAAAGTGCCTTGATTTATTTGTACGTACATTCCAGGGTGTGAATACTTAAATAAAATGGGGGATAGAGGAAGGCAGGAAGATGAGCTGGTGCCTGGTACAGTAACTGTAGCTGGAGACTGACACCTGTGAAATGAGTGCGATTGTCAAACTGTTCACCATCTGATGCCTTTTTTTTCTGTCCCTGCTTCAAAGGCAGCTTGTGGAGACACATCTGCAGCAAAGCAGAGGCTGAGTGCTCATTTGGGGCTTTCCCCAGTCCTTCATTTGGTCTTGACGATACATGTGCATTGGGCTTGTCCTCGCAGCAGGGTGTGCCTCAGGGCCGTGCTCCCTGTTGAGAAGAGGCAGCTGTTGAGAAGAGGCAGCTCCAGAAAGCGCTGGGGCTTCCTGCTACTTCTCATGTCCAGGCTTCCCACTACAGCCTGCTGTACGTGGCCTGGCCTGGCCTGGCTTTCCCTGGGTTTGGGGCGTGGCTGGCCTCTGGGTTGGACCAGAGGGTCTGTGTAAGTCATCCCTCCTAGATCCCTCTGGCTCTTGAGAGATGGTGAACAGAGAGTCACAGCTGAATTCAAGGCCTGATACACCAGGAACCCAATTGTGCAGAGCACTCACAGGTTGTAGTTGAGGTTTTTCATTGTGGACAGAAAGAAAGCAGTAATACATTGAGATAAAATGCTGTGAGAATACACAAAGCAGTGTCCCCAGTAAAGCATGCATGCATGAGAAGAAAGAGGAGTTAACAGGGAGTCTGGTTTATGATTTGCACCACTGCCTATGGAACATGCAGCATTACTCAACATTTCTAAGGTTGCCAGGGGACAGGAACCTCTATCCATTCTACTCTATGGGTTTGATGTCAGTGCCAGCAGTAGATGCCCAGTACTGGGAGAGGGATCACAGGTCAGCAGGAGAGAACCTGAAAATCTGCACAGCGGAATTTCAGCTGCTCCAGCCAGTAAGTCAGCTTCCTCATGGGCCCAGCTTAAATGCTTCTATGCATATATAGCATGGGGAATAAACAAGAGGAGTTAGAGGTGTGCACATGCCTGCAGGGCTAGGATCTTATTCGCATCGTGGAGACTTGGTGAAATGTCTCCTATGACTGACTGGAGTGTTGTATTAGAAGGATTTGGGCTTTCTAGGAAGGGCAGGTAGGGGAGGAGGAGGAGGGGTTGCCCTCTATATCAGTGACTGGCTGGAGTGCATGGAGCTCGCCTGAGGATGGGTAAGGTGCTTAACAGAACTTATGGGCCAGGACTAAAGGGAGAGCAGGGACAGGGAACATTTATGTGAAGCTTTATGCATGTCTGCAGGTAATCTTGGAGACAAAAGACTGAACTCCCCTCCCCATCCCTTGGTATTTTTTTCATAACATGATGGTGTCCAAGTGTATAGATGCACAAAAGGTATTTTTTTGTTTTAAAGTCCTAAATGTTTCTCTAGGGACCTGTTCTAATTTAGAGGAGCTTTTCCTTTTGCAGCTGCTTTGGACAAGATCTGCGGAAGCAGTTACAGTACATGATCTGCATCCAAAGGAGAAGCGTTGCTCCTCCAAGGGCTGTTAGCTATTCTGTGAACGTAGTCCTTAGTGGTGGGGCTGAGCTCAAATTCATGTCCTGCCCTGGGCTTTGGAGAGTTTGTCCACAAGTCTTGAGCTATGATCTTGCTCTCCTATATCATCTTAACTACAGTGTTGCTCCAACATAGCTTCTGAAGGGCATTGAACAGACTGGTGACAAAGCGGCATGAGGTAGGAACCCAGTGAGCTTTATTCCCCAGGCCCCTTTCTCAGGTATCTTTCCTCAAACACCTTTTACTTTTCACTTACTGTCTGTCCTCTGAGTTGCTTTGTCTGGAAGTGGTTACTTCTTGCAGAAATTCTTGCTAGTGGTAGAAGATAACTTGGCAGCATCTGTGAGAAAACAGTATATGTGGAAGAGGTTATTGTGAGATTTTTGTCTTATCTGGAGAGCTACCAAAAGCTGGGAAGTGCAAAATAAGTATGGTTTTTTGTTTGGTTTTTTTTTTTTTTTCCCCTCCTGAAATTTCACACTGCTTTTTAAAATAATTTCTCCTGCCTTTAAGTGGGTGAGTCCTTGCCCAAAAATAGTGATTCCCAAATGTTCTTCTTTGAGCCAAGTAGAGAATCTTTTTTTATGCAATCTCTTCAGAGCCTGGCTTTGAGAAAGAATTTAGTCTTTTAGAGACTTCATTCTCTTTATAGAACATAATCAGTTTGCTTTTCAAAGGAAAAGCTGAGAATTCCAGTGAAGATGCTCTTGCGTGTTTTGGTTTGTTTTTATGTGGTATGAAACTGTTTAACATTTAATACAGTAAATTCTTTAAAAGCGTAAGTTATTTAAAAGTTCATGGTAATTACATAACTGTTAGTATTAGTACTTGATTGTCAGTAAGAGCACATTAATAATAACAAATTACCAGATACAAAATAAGGATCTGAGCCTTTTCTCCTATTAAGCGGAAAACCAAGGATGTGGCTCTGTAAGTAGGAAAATGGTTGTAGTCGTATTTTTTAATGATGTTTTTTGCTTTTCGTTTATTCCTATTTGCATATCCTAGTTATGTAGAAGTCTTCAGTTTGGAAGCTGAAGTGTTATTTTATTTCTCCAAATATCTTATGGTATCAGCTCAGTGAGTGCCAGTTTCTTGGAGCTTGGTAACTTGCCCATGACAGTTTTTTCATGGCTCAAATATGGCAGCTGATGTCTGACTGCTTTAAAGCAGTAAGGGACACCATCAGATTCTTTGTATACCTAGTAGTGCTATCCTGTGGCTTCATTTCAAACAAGCAATCATGTGTATGGAAACAAGTTCTTCCTTGCTCTGTGATTTCTGTTGGTGGACTGTGGTTGACTTCTGGCAAAAATACTACCTAGTGGTAGAGTATGAAGTGGTGTAAAACCAGTCCTGATAGCAGTGGGCTTGTCATGTATGCCTGAGGCGTAACGGTCAGAAAATAGCTTGCAAACGTTTCCATTTGCTAGTGTTAAATTGTGGTTTTATTTGTCAGTGTTGGCTAAAAATGAGTGAGGTAGGATTTGAACCCAGCTTATGAATAAATGCCACCAAATCAAATTCTGCTGCACTTTAAGATAAACAGCACCAAATGGAAGCAAAATGTCTTAAACTTCTATGACAAAATGGCTTAGGACGGAAGCAGTAGTTTCAGCCTCAGTGGAAAATGGAGACTTCTCAAAGCTGCTGCACTGGAAAATATATTGTTCACTGTGGTTCTCCCTTTTTATTGCACTCTATGCCAAGCCTGTAATCATGGTATTTAGAAACTCCTCCCCTTGATTAGTGACCCAGTCTTTCCATGCAACTACATGGGTCCATAGGCTTCTGAGTGACTGCTGTATATTTAGCTCCCAGGTGCACCAGAAGAGCTCTTAGTTAGACATAGACGGAGTTCCTGAGCTCCCAAGCCCAGCTGGATGCTTCCTGCTGTAGCACCTAACACAACTTTGCTTCACATTCTAGTATAAAAGTATCAGAAAAGATTGTGTAAGACAAAAGGAGATGGTAGTTGAAGATGAACCTTGCTCTTTTAATTGTCACTAGCACCAGATTATATCACTGTAATGGAAATTCCATTGTGTTTGAAGGATTCCTCCTCCCGTCCTCATTTTGTGAAGACCTTTAACCAAGTGCTTAGGCTTCATCACTTAATCTAGGAATTTACAGAAAGGTAATTCAAAGTTCACAGAGTAGTGATGTGGTGTGACTGTGTCAACTTGAATTGTTTAGTATGTTTGCAACAACTTGAGCTTTTTTCTCTCTGTCAAGTCCATTCCCAAGAATGATAGGTTGAGTGTGCAAGTGTTGCATCCAGGTGTCACTCTGGCAGAATCACTGGTGAGATGGTGTGTGTGGCTATTGTTCACGTTTGAGGAAGGCAGATACTACACTTCCTAAGCCAAAAAGAAACTTTTCTCAGACAAAGCTTGATCCTTTTGTAAGTATTTGAAATTCTGCCTGTGTATTGTAGGTGAATGAATGCCCAGACTACATGCTGCCTGGTGACTGCTATCTCTGTGGACAGAAGGATTAGAATTTCAGGCCCCTGGGTTTCCTGTGCAGATTCACTTTATAGTCTTATTCCTGTTTAGTTGGGTTTGTGTTAAAGAACATGTTTTTATTTATACTTGCTCTCAAAAACAAAGGCAGTAGTGATGGTGTATTGATTTTTATTGTATTGAACTATGTTAGGATTTATGCCTCCCCTTGATTTTTGCCCACAGATGCTTCACAGGGTGGTAGTTAACCACGTACTATGCAAACTTTTGCAGGAAAATGAATTGGTTATCTGTTAATGAAAACTGAATCACAACAATTTTAGCTTATTTCAAAGTATCTAAATTATTTAGGCTCTGAAGTCCTCATTTTTTTTCAATTAATACCTTAGTCTACTTTCTTTTTCCTTTCAAACTTTACAGTAAATATAAATGGTTTCTTATGTGCAAAATGATACCTATAATAAAAAGCCCCCCACAATTTTTGTCTTCCTCAGGGCTTGAACTGACCTTTAAATGTGAAAGACCTTTTGATCACGTATTTTAGTGGTCTTACTTTTTGCACTTTTTATGATTCCTGCAGTTTTAAATGTGGCTTGTACAAATTGAACAGCATCTAAAATATAATACTGGCCTGTATGAAATCCTGGAACTAAATTTGTTCACTAATAAATTGAGTTGATCAAGAAGCTGGTAAAAGACTGCTTTTTCCTTACACAGTTCCTTGTATTTATCTTCAAAAGTTTTATACTTAGGGTGCTATTTATCTATTACCATTAATTAAAGCATTATCTAGCATACAAACTGGTTTAAGCAGTAGGGAAAATAGTTTCTTGGTGTTCTAAGAAATTTAAAGGAAATGTTTTTGAATTGTGTAGTAGTAATGGCATATGATGGCTTTTTGCTTAAAGAAAAAAGAAATCAGAACCAAACCTAGAAGCATATGTTTGTGGTGTGTGATTTTTTTTGCCAGGTTTTCATGTCTTAATTTCAGTTTCTTTACCAGTCTATTGCAAGACTCAGCTTGGTGCCTTGTGAGACCTCTGAGGCTTGGTGTGAAAATGTGGAAAATCTAAAGTCAAACCTTGAGAGGTTTCAGAAGTTTTCAGTAAGACTTTTGGCATTGAGGCGGAATTAATTCAGATTTGTAAGAACAGCCACTGCAGTTGATGCTGCAAGAGTATAAATCCAGGGTAAGACATACAGGAAGATGTGTGGAGGGAGGTGTAGGTACAGGGTTGCTGGGAAAATTTCAGTATTGACGGTTTCACGGTTTTTGTGTTTCTCAAAATGATTGCTGGCGCTCCCTTTTTTTCACTAGTCAAAAAGATGGTCAAGTGAAAATGAAGCCTGTTTGGAGGCACCACTAATTAGTTCTGGTGTCCATGAGCTGCCCGTGTGGCAGGAGAGGGAAGGAAAGGAATTCTTCCATCTCTGATCCATATATTTGGAAATTCCTACTGTTATTATTCAGATGCCTAAAAAATATACTGGATTTTGCCTCAAAAACCAAGATTGAATATGTGTATGTATTACTGTAGGAGCAGTGGTTTAGGTAGTTTAGGCAAGAAAATAGCTGTTGTATAACAATGCCCACATAAGTGTGGAGTCTTCTGTTGGCTTGCCTTGGAGATAAATAAATTTGTTTTCTATTTAATTGAGTGCTGGCCTGTTTTTTTCAATTCTCATAGAAGCACAGTAATAAGCCTTGAGCACAGAATAAATTCTTTATCCTGTGTGATTTGTGTGTGTTTGTCTTTTAAGTCTGTTTAACAAAGTAGCACAACAAATTTAGGATTAGCGACATGCTAGTTAGCTTTGCTGAAGGAGCCTGGGTCAGAAAAATGGCGAAAATCATGGTTTTTGCATTAGGTATGATTAGCTGGCACAAAGATTAGCTGTATCATGCATTTCTTTTCAAATGGTTCCCGACCTCATGGGTGCCAGGGAAGTTGTGATCCAGCTGTAGCAGTGTAAATTTGGCAAAGAAAATAAGCACAGGTTTTGTGCACTTTTGTATATTGGCAGTTTAATATTCTCAGCACACGGGCTTTCCTTTTTACTTCTCACAAATTGAAAAATAATGTTGATGTAATACCAAGTGTCCGCTGTTACACGTGCCTGTTTGTATTTAATGCTCTGTACTGCTTTTAGTGCCTTTATGTGCTTTTTCTCTGGATCCACTAACACTTAGTTATGGAAGGCTGTTAATACCAGCTGACATCAGGTATCACTTGCTAAGGTTTCTGATACACTATGAATGCAAATCTTAGATTTTAGTAACGTGAAATGTGGACTCTAAAATCCTGCTTTTAATCTAGGCTTATTTGGTTAGGCTGCGTTAAATCTTTTCCTAAAAATACTCAAGCTTTTTTTTTTTTTTTTTTTTTTTTTTTTTTTTTGGATTAAATTTTTT
>NDXB01022194.1:149763-166168 GCA_002631895.1 Agapornis roseicollis
TTTTTTTTTTTTTTTTTCATTATTTTCATTTGGGATCAAATCTCTTTGAACTGTGTAGACAAGCACCTGTGCTCATTTTAATCCCTGTGTAGTTTTCATCAATTATCACAGCAGGCAAGAAGAAAATCAAATTGTAAAATGCTTTTGAAAAGTAAATATGTTCAACCTGGCGTTCAGGTTTCTGTTTTAATCAGACATCATCTGTATTCATGTTTTTACACCAAGCTGGGGAAGGGAGGGGCATGAAACGCCTTTTTTTGTTTTCATTGTTGAATGTCTGTTTTGAAGTGCCCTGGTGTAGGATGGGTTTGATATGTTTGTGTTTGTGTGTGTGCAGATTTTATATATTTATTATTTTTAAGCTGGAGAAAAATCTAGGTCAAGAGATTTAATTCTCATTAATAACTTAAAGCTTGATTCAACAAAAATTCAACAATCTCTGTGGCTAGAAAGCTTCCTGACTGGGAAAGCACTGGTGAGAAAGGAACCCACTGCACTCAGACGTGGGTGGGAGCATTGCCCTTTCTATTGGGGTGTTAAAACATTCGCCTGCCCCCCATGTGTTTGTAATGACCACCATAAAAGCTCACTAGGCCATGCTCTTTCTGTGTTTCTTAGTATAGGGCCATGCTTGAGGCTGGGTACTGTTGGTGTTTCTCCTCCATCCCATGTATGTCCACTGTCCAGCCTATGCCCCCAGCCTTCCAGGGCTGCTTCGGCCTCCTGACCTTGGATCATTGAATCATAGAATCAGCTGGGTTGAAAAAGACCTTTAAGATCATCAAGTCCAACCTTTGCTCCAGACTGCCAAGACCACCACTAAACCATGCCACTGAGGGCCTCATCTACACATTTTCTGAACACTTCCAGGAATGGCGATTCTGTCACTTCCCTGGGCAGCTTGTTCCAATGCCTGATCAGCATTTCGGTGGAAAAATTTTCCTAATATCCAATCTAAACCTCTTGTTCTAAAATGATGATGATCATTTGTGTGGAATGTGATCATCCATAGGAAATAAGACAGGTCTTGTGGTGTTGTTCTTGCCACAGCACTCTTATTCTATTCATGAAAATATTTCTGTGGGTTAAATAAATAAATCCAAAGTCTTGTCAATTCTTGTTTTAATTCATTGGGGGATACTAAGACATGGAGTCTCTCCCTTGGCGTTGTCTAGCTTTCTCATTCCTCTTCCTCTGCAGTCACTTCCCTGCATGTTTAGCGCCATAGCACCAGCCTCTGTCTGGTGTCAAATGTGTAAACTGGAGAAATTGGGAAAACTATTAAATTGGGAAAATTGTTAAATTGGGAAAACTATTAAATATGTAAAGTGGAAGAACAGGGAAATTCTTTGCTCTTTTAGCTATAATAATCAACTGTATTAAAATTTTAAACAAACATGGAGAAAATGCTTCTTATGAAGTCTTTAATTTTCCCTTAAGCTTCTGTGTTGCCCTAGAACCAAAAGCAAGGGTAGTTAAATTAGGATATTTAATCATGGTACAACTTACACATGCAGGAGATGTAATGAATTTTCCATCAGTTTGTAAGTTCTGTAAATCAAGATAAGAGGCTTCTCTAAAATGTGCTGCTGTTTGTAAGCTATGGATTTGTACTTGAGAAATTAGGTTAACTAAGTTTGATGCCATCTGTCTTGACATCTTGGAATTGTTTCTGGAGCAGTTGATTCCAGTATGAAGTTTTAGAGAATTAGTCTTTATTTCGATGTCTAATACTGTATCAAGGAGTGTAAACTTGAGGGAGAAAAGGTCATTTTAAGTGTAAAAACCTGACACTTCCTTTCATCCTGTTCTTCCCCAAGATCTTGTGGATATGAGAGAGGTCAGAAACCTTCCCATCCTCTGGTGCAGGACCTACCAATGATACCTGTCTGCCTGCAAAACTTGGTTTTGTGATGACAAAAGACAATAAATATTATATTTATTGATTTTAGGGGAAGTTTTCCAGTTTGTGAAGCTGCAGGTTGTAACTTCCCAAAGTGGGATGCACAGAAGACTTAGATACTGTAGTCAGCCTGTGTGACCAATGTAATTGCATCTTCTCGTTCATTAAGTACTATAGATGTGAAGCAGACTTCGAAGCAACTGAGTTGATACCCACACAGGACTAAATAGTAACATCCCAAATAAATTGCTGTGTGGTGCAAGTGCTAAAGTGTTGTCAATACAAAGAGAGCTAGTTCCCAGCAGTTTTTTATGTGTTGAAAATCTTTTTAATCCAGCAAATTTCAACTTGCATAGTTACTGTTTTTTGCATGTAAAATGAGCAAAGATTATCTAGATCACTAAAATAATAAAACAGAGGAGAGAAAAATGTCAAAGTATCTTAGGTATACCTGATCCAATTCTGTTCAAATTCCATATAATTTACTGTAAATTTTATAGCTAGTGACCAAAGAGTGACTTACGGTATACTACCTGTCTTGGCTTCAGCTATAGCAGGAACAGTATAGCTTCTTTGAAGTGTAATAAAATAATTATTGCCTATTTTGTGGCAAATGAATTGGAACATACTTTACTTGAATTGCATCATGTGAACCACTTCAGCAGCGTCTTAAGGAGGCATGCTTCTGAAAATTTCTCCCCTCCTTTATTTGCACACACACATAATCGGAAACTCAGATGCGTTGTTTCCCCAGTATGAAAATGTAGCAGTAGAAATAGTAGGACTGTAATTGAGGTTAAGGTAGAAATATTTTTAGCTGTTGGACTTAATTTTGAGTGTGTTTTTCTTTTGTCTTCAGTGCTTTGGAACTTAATTTTTTGTTACTTGAGCACCTTCTTAGATGCCTTATATATTTGAGCTTACAATTCAGAATGTTCAACTTCAGTGTTTGGGGTTTAATACTTGTTTGGGGCACTGTCTTTGTAATAACTTGCACAGAATTTTTGGCAGAAACATTAGCATATCTGATACAGCAAATGTTAACAACTTTCACAAAGGAGAATATTGACATTTTATTAGTCTGGTGAAATCATCGAAATGCACATTGGTAGGGATATGTGAGGCACTCTGCTGAAAAAACATGTTCTAATGTACGGAAATGCTGCATGTATTTTTTTGAGATCTTTTTGTAACCCAAATGACCAGCATTATTTTCATAGCTGTGGGATCATTTGAAATTCCAAAGATTACCCAGCACAAGTGTTAGTGATCTATCTCTGTTATTTAAAAAAGAATTGCCAGGTAGTTTCAAACTGAGTGACAGGGTGGGATGATCTCTCAGTTGCCCTTTGGCTTCAGGGTAGAAGAGACCTAGCTTTATGGACTGATGACCTGCAGCTTTCAGGTTGCAACCTCATATGCATCCTTTCTCTTCTTTCTGACTGCCACTGTGAAATAACTATCTTCTTTATGAGTTCTGTTCCAGTTTTGAAAGCTTCTTTTAAGATACTGGGTGTTTTTTAATTGTTTCCTGACCTTAGTGCTGTTACATGAGGATAAGAGTTACCAAAAGAAGATAATGCACATGGCAACCCATGTAAAAGCACTATCAGCTGTCTGGTCTTTCATCCTGCATATAGTGATGCAATACAAATGCTTGATGTCCTACTTGGTATTTTTATTATAAGGTATAACAAAAGTGTCAAAAGTTTATGTTTGAGTTGTGAGAACAGTGTGTGAATATAGTCTCTTTAAGCTCCTGATTTGGCATTTGACAAAAGTGGCCCAAATCAACATCAGACTGTTGCCACTTTGATGCCTTGCCATAGCAACCTGACACAAGGTTGATAAATGTTTATAAAAGAAGCAATAAGTTGCTAAGTCCTCAGAAAGGAAGTGTAAAACCTTCTGATTCAAACTGTTGATTTATACTGCTCTTAGCAGTAGTAGTTGGTTTGGCTGCCTGCCCCTTGCCTGTGTTTGCCAGCTTCCTACTACTTGGAGAGGATCAGTTGCCTGGATTCACTTTCTCTGGGATGTGGAAGTGCTGTAGCTCTGCACTGACATTCTGGGAAGTGACAATTTTTTTCATTAAAATCATTTAAGCAGTACCCAGATCTTGATAACTAGCTTTAAACAAGGAAAAGTGAACAATCATGGGTTCTTAAATATTTTTTTTACTTTTGTCCAAAATTGTCCCAAGCAGACTAAGCTAGAGTTGCATCAGTTATGAAGCTGTTTCCTTCTCTGCCTCTCAAAATTGTGGTGTGCAGCATAAGAATGTTAGTAAATGTGTCTGATGAAGGAAGACTTTGCAGACCTGGCATGTTGTGCTTAATACCTGCTTTTGTAAGTACCTACTGGGTTGTTCTAAGCGCTGAGCGCATGGCCTAGGGGTGGGTTTCACTTCTTGTTGTCCAAGGAGAAAGGCCTTTGGTAAGACGTCTTGTCCCCACACATCACTGAGTGTGATGGAAGGACTCCTGATGCAGCCTCATTAAAGTTGGATTATTGATATCCTGTGTTCTGCTATATATTGCCCTTGTACCTGGCTTTTTTTCCAGTGTGGGCTGGAAAGTCTTTTAGGCCAGAGGAAGATTTGCCTTTACAAGCTGTAACATCCAGCTGTATTTCAGTCGTGCCTAACAAAATGATAAATTGGTGATTGTGTTCTTCAGTTTATTTCTCCTGCCAATTGTTTCTTATTTCTTCTGAAGTGCATAACTGGGAAGGGGGGCTTGGGGGTGGTGGGGTTATGTGGTGTTTTTTATGTGTGTTTGCAGATGTCTCATTATTAATAATTTGTATTTATCCTAGTTCTCAACCTTATATTATAAATTCTTGTTGTGTTGGCTAATGAGCAAAGGTGACCTGATACTCCTCCAAAATGCGTGCATGGCGCAGTTTTCAGTAACCATCTGGCACTTTCATACTTCTTGGTTCTCTGTAGATCTGATGAAAGTCCCCTACTGCCTCTGGTCTTTCAGGTACTTTGGAGAACCACTCTTGCAGTTCCCTGGCATTGTTCCCTGGCAGAATTGCTTGGGCAGGTTTTACCTCAGCATTTGTGTCCTGAAAACCTGAGAGCTGTCTTGATCTGATCATTTGATGGGATTGTGTATCGCTTTTATTGGTGTGAATGTGGGTCATTGTCCCTTGGTCATACCCAGGGGAGAACTAACACATCTCATGTGGTGGTTCAGTACCCGGATAGAAGGCTTAGGACTCCCATGTCTTTTGCACAGCTTGTCTTATGTGGATATGGCAAGATGAGGGAAAGATTAGATGCTACAGCAAATTTGTTTCATAAGTTGCGTGAAAGTCTTACTTCTCCAACTGTGATTGGATTTGAAACAAAAACAATCATGAGTCCAAATCTGTTGAAAGCATTAAATTACATTTGTGTAACTTTGATGTTGCAAAGACTTTTGAAAGCATCTATGTGTTCCAGAGTATCTTTCTTAAAATCATAATGGTGTCTGTATTAAAAGCTAGAGAGATGTCACAGTTATCAGGCTCAAAATCTCTCATGCATAGTTCCTGCTTTTAGTTCCATGCTTTTCTTTCATGCTTAGTTGAATTCCAGCGCTACGCATTAAGTGCTGCTAGTCTTTGGAAAGTTTATTGTGAGAATGCGGACAGGGTGGTGTAGCACATGTAATTCTCTCTGCAGCTGCATATAATTACACTCATGTATATTTTCATGAATGTCTTGTGTTAAGATTTCTCCTAAACATCAGGCAAAGATGGTGATAGCATATGGTTTCTTCTAATGTCTGTCCTAAAGTCAAACCGATTACTCTGCTTGCATCTCATGAACTGGTGGTTGTGCTTTCATGGGGAGTATGAAAAATGAATAAAGCTAAATTACAAACTCAAAAAAAGGGGAGTTAGGCTTACTTCAGGTGCTGTACTCAGGCTGTCATTCAGATTGTGTATGCTGACATGTTCACTAAATGATGTCATCACGAAAGACTCAGTGCACACTTCTTTTATAAATGGAAATATCCAGTGTTGTATCCAAGCCTTAATTCACTCTCGGGACCCCCAAATCATGAATCTCATTGGTATCCTGGAATGAGTTAATTACTTTAATGATGCCCTTTGTAGGACCTTAATTGACTTTTAACTACTAGAGAAATTCTTACAAAGAGTCTCTTGCCTTACTTTTAACCTCTGTTCTCTATTTTATGGTTCTCTGTAGTGTCTACAGTAATAAGGCAGTTTAGTATTTTCCTGTTTCCTTTCACAGGGAAAACTTAAACTGGATTGTTCTGACTGAATTTCCTAGTCATATTTACTTAAAATTCATCATGGTTCAAGGCTTCCTGTTAAGCCTATCTTCTCTCATTGCTTTGTGCCGATTTTGGCTGGGGTAGGGTTAATTTTCTTCATAGTAGCTGGTATGGGGTTATGTTTTAGATTTGTGCTGAAAACAGTGTTGGTAATACAGGGTTGTTTTCATTATTGCTGAGCAGTGCTTACGCAGGGTCAGGGCTTTTTCTGCTCCTCGTAGCACCCCATGCTTGAATCTTTATACTTGCTTTTTGTTGTATACCTTATTTTCCTCACTGTTTCACGGCTTTTCTTTCAAGTCTGAGCTCTGCCATTGTCGCTAAACCTAGAAACATTCACAAGTATACAGGCTTTCTTTTTGTGAGAGGGACAGAGACTGTACATTGGAAGATTGTACATTAGCATATATGCTCAGCTCATTGATGTGCTGTTGCAGTTTTCAGTTAATACCTCTTGAATTGTGTTTGTGCACTGGGAAGCACTTTTCAATCATTAGCTGCTTTTCAGTGGAGTTTCTTGAAGGAGTGGTTCTCCATCACAGTTGTGTCCCTTCTCTTTGATAACTACCTATCTTAGTTTGTTTGTCTTAATAGGCCTAAATCTGACTACTTTTTTTGTTGTCATTCATTTGTTTGGCATCCAGCTGCTGTTCCTGAGGTACGCAAAGAGAGTGGCAGAATAGAAATGCATTAGGTCCATCAAATACTGTGATTTCCCTGCCTTTCATTAACGTCCAAGACAATTTCTTCCTCAAGAGACATGCCATCTCTTTTTACTCGTCTTTGGAGCCCTGTTTTACTGGGCTCCCCACTGATGCTTAAAAATCTTAATTATTTCCATCACAATGTCTATACTTGCTTTCATGCTTTTTGTTTATAAATCTAGAAAAAGAAAACCCATCCTGCAGAACCAGGTAGCATGCTGGCCAGAAAACCTATTTTTCTGTTTTCCTTTTTTCCTTTCTTTTTCTGTTATACTTTCATGACTGATTTATTCCAGGAAAGTGTGAGACTTCCATTAAAATGTTCCTAGAATAAATACATATTTTATTGTTTACCTTTATAAACTTAAGAGGAGTCCAGTGAGGAACACTGGAAGGACAGAAGTTCTGATATTGTAAGTAATTATATGATTGTGTTAAGGACTCTGTTTTTTTTTTTCCCCTGATAAATGATACAGCAGTGCATGCAGATTGTAAATTGACAACTTGTCCATACCTGATGTGTGTATTTCCGTAGGCATAGTTAATCCATAATTGATACAAACCTTAAATAAAATCCTCAGTTTTGGAGACTAGAAAAGAGACCATCTGAGAATGTGGACAGAAAGCTAACGAGGGTAAAATGAAAACTCTGCTTTTTTGTCTCTTATTTATATTTTATAAATGTTCATATGTATGTACCTGCAAACAAAACAAAATAGTGTGCTGGGTTTGGTAATCTGCTTTTGGTGGAAGCTTTCTGTCAGTATAATTAACATTTAGGAGATGAATGTTCCTTCTGCTGCTTCTGTAAATGTGCTGTAACTTTCCCTGGCAGTATATAGTGACTGGATAGCTGTGCTAATCCAGAGCCTTCTAGTGGGATGCTTACAGCTGCGAGAATAGTGGTAGTGAAACTGTGAAACTTAAAGACATTGCTGCCTTCCAGCTGTCAAGTTGATGTGACTCTTGGTTGGGAAAATTAGCAGCATTTTCTTCAAACTTTGTGGTTAGTAAGGCTCTGCTTAGTTTATCATAGTTGTCTTGCTTTACAATGAAATTTATTATTCTTTGTCTAAGTTGGGGTGAAGTTTTTTAACAGTTGTGTATAAAGTCAGACGGTGGGAAAGCTAAGGTTTCCAACTCAGAAGTATAACGTCCAATATTGAAGATATTTATGCATTTATATGCCACCAAAGGTAGTATAGAGCAGTGCATACCATAACACTCTGTGAAATTTGAACATGAGAAGCCTGACTTTATTTTTTTTTCTGGTTTTCTTTAATTTGATTCTTCCATTATTTTTTCCAGTGGTTTAATGCTGAGTGAGCAGATTACAGCTTAGTTTTATTGTTGTTTTTAATGAAAAACATGTCTGTCTACAGAAGTAGGAACTGTTGGAATTAGTGGATGTGGCTTCTTCCTAACACACTAACTAAATTTTCCAAAAGTTGTGTTCTGTAAATCTACTACACCTTCTAATTTATGTTGAACGTGAGCTTTTTACCTGAAAGCTGTAGAGATGTGAGAGGAGTCAGAACCTTCTGCCTATGAAAATTTAGGGACAGTATTAAGAGACTAATTCCTGCCCCTCCTCTGCCAGTATCCACTGGTAAATATTTCTTTGTTTCTAGTTATGTGTACAGCTGTGATCTCCTATACCTCTTCTGCTTTGTTAAATAACTTTATTCTCAGGATCTGTGGTCCTGCTTTCTGAATGCTTCAGAAAGCATATCTCTTTTGGCACAGAAAGTATATATTCTTTATTTGAGTAGCTAGATTGTTGCAGTTTCCTGACTTCAGTTTCTCCCCAGTGACAATGATTAAGGTAACGCCTTATCAAAGCATCGGCTAGCAAATGCTTAATCATTTGCTGCTGAGTTTCCATATCAGGTTATTTCTTTGTCAAGAAATCCTGCATTTTTAAAGACTTTAGTTTGGATAATGGAAGCCTCAGGGTAGGCTCAAGCGAGGTTTTAGAGTTTAGATAGGTGCCTTTGGGATTGTTGGAAAATAAGCCCATTCATTCATTCATTCATGGATCCTTCCAATGTAGGTGTAGCCTCTCTTGAGGTGTGTATTTTTGTAAGTACTAAAACTTTGATTTCATATTTAGCAAGAGAATGAAAGAGAGGAAGAACATAGCAAGTGAGGATGAAAACTCTTTTTAGAAAGAAAGCCCAAAGGCTTGTTGATACTGGACAGCGAAGCAGGAAACGACGTGTGTCATAAAAGGCTCTGGCTTGTTGGATAAAGGCTGAAACTCAGGATGTAGTCTATAAATACAAAACAGTTTCATAAAAATATTTTTAAAGTGCAGTTCTGATTGCCTCAGAGAAGCTGACTGGTAATTGTGCAGCTACTTGAGTATATATATATGTATATAGTGCACAGCCATACAGATGCATACACTCATACCATAATTTCTGCTATAAACATGAATATATTCAACTTAGTGTTACGTGTTTTCCATAGGAGACTGGCAACATTACCACCACCAGATGTAAATTTGGGAGCTACAACCTGTATTCTTTGCAGACTAGACCAGCAACTTGGTGGAGAAGCAGAGAGCAAGGGGATCCAGTTTCAACAAGGCAGAAAGAGAGGAATTCATGAAGCTGGATATTTGCCTGCATAGAAAGACCCATTTTTTTTTTTTCTCCACAGTATTGTATCACGAATTTTTCATTTTAAGCAGTACCCCATTTCTAGGGGTTTTAGAGGTGTATTCTGTTCTGACCAGTTGACAGCTGTAAAAATTACCACCTCACTTGGAGATAAAACTGCTTATACTTGAGCTTGCTTAAGCTGCCGGCCAAGAAGCATGGCATTACTAGCTGTAATTAATAGCCATGTTCCCTTTTTTTCCCACTGACCTGTTCAATATGAACTTACAGGGACCTTCAACTATGGGTTGTTGCCATAATTTTGTTCACAAAATTGTGTTAGTTTTGAGACTGAAACCAGTGTCAGTTCAGAGTTACTGCTTAAAATACAGTGATTTGGAATATCATAATTTGTAATAATACAAGAATGTGTTTTTCATTGGTCATCTATTGTTGGGCTTTGTTGTACAAAACAAGGCAAGGTTTTTAAACATACCTGTTTTCTCCTCCCATGGTTTTAAAATGCTAGGGTGTTTTTCTTTCTTCTTTTACCAAATACCATAATAACAATACTGCAGCAGTCCCATAACGGAGTGGCTGTAATGTTCTGTCACTCTGAATATGTCTGTGGCTTCATCTTCCTCGTTAGTCTTTGAATTTATAAGTGCTTATGTGTCTCTGAAATCCCTCCATTGTTGCTCATTTCTGTTGTACTTCTGTTTCAAAGGCAGCCGGTCTCAAAGAGGAAGGCCCATCCGCCAACCATAAATGAACTCTCATCCTAGGTTCTTAGGTGTAGTCGTGTCAAGACCCAAACTCAGGCACGCTCTTCAAAGACTCGGAGTAGGAAAGCCCAGGGTAACTGATAGATACCTCAGAAGTATTGCTGCCTGTTCCGTGCGTGAACTATGAGACAACTGTTTTCTTGAATTTATTGCTTGAACAGAATTTGTATGAGCAACACAAAGTGTTCTGGTGTACATATTTAACAACGGTTGCTTTGTCACCTGGGTGGAGGTCATGTGCAGGGAGGTGGGATAGTTTTCAGGCTGGGTTTCTTGCCTGCAGTGCCACAGCACTCTCTGACTTCTGAGCAGATGATGTGCTCTTTGCTATGAAGCATTCTCAAACCATGTCTCTAAGTAGTTTCAGTATGTGGAAAATAATGACATGAGAGTAACCAGAACTGATACTTGTAGTTGCCTGTTGAATTTTGGAGCTTGGAGATTATGCTGTTAGGACTAATAATACAGGTGCTAGAGAAATGTACAGCTGACTGAGTGTTAGGCTGGTATCGTTAACCACCTCTTTGCAGCATTTCAGTCTCTGAAAGATGTACATTTCTGTTCACTGAAATTTATGTTGCTTAAGCTGAAAGATTCAACCTAAAAGGACGCTTGTTGCCTGTTCTAAAACTGTGGCTTTGATGCAGGATGATGAAACTAAATGCTTTCCTTGTGTCTCCAGGCACTGCTGCAGGAGCCTCTGGGAGTCTCTGGTGGAAGAGACCTGCGTCTGTCTGGAGACCTCTGCTAAAGGTGAAGACCTCCTAATAGGCCAGACAGCCTTAGCAGGAGCTCAGAAGTTTTATATCAAGGTAAAGAGATTAATATTTTAAGAGTGAATTCAAGTGGCTGACACAATTTTCAAAATATGGATTTCTTTTCTTACTAAATAAACACTCAAATGCATCTCTGAGCTCTCTTCTGCTTTTATGTGTATTGCTGCTTGCTACCTGGTACAAATGTTATCATAGAAATGCTGGGGGAGGGGATAAAAAACCAACATAGTGCATTGTAGGTTAGAGCCAGAAGTAATTCCTTATGATATTAGTAGAAAGATCTATCCACAGTTCTTTGTTAACAAGGGAACAGGCTGTTTCAGAGCTCTAGAGCATGCTCTGTTTTTAGAATCATATTCCACTTTAATTGCCTCATTCAGAGCTTGCTTCAAGTGGCCTCAAAAATATGGAAACGCTCTCAGACGTCTTCAGCAAGGGGAGAAGAATGAGTTTTGCATATGATGAATTTCTGTTTACCAGCACTATATTTCTTTATATGGACATGCAGAACTCATAGTGGCTTGTAAAGGACAAATACTGATGGACAAAAGGGAAACATGATCCCAAGAACTGTGAACCTATCGGCACCTCAGACCCAGGCACTTGGGGAGATTCAGCTACACTGTGGTTTTGTTAGATAGCCAGGATTTTGAATGCAGTGATGGCATACGCAGAATCTTTCCTTCATAGTGACAAGATTAATCGAACTTTATGTAGAGACTTGGCTGAAAAAACGTGAGTAGTTGTGGAAATATTTTCTACAGATTTCTTCAAGATTAAATGTAGGTTCTTAAAAAGGTCTGCCAACTTCCGTATTATTTTTTAAGGTGTTATCTTCATTGTTGGAAGGTTCCTTAAATAAGTATTCCTTGATTTGTCTGAGAATAATTGCAGATTTTCCTTGTTAATCCTTTACTGAATTAGAGAATTAGAATTAGAATTAGAGTTCTGAACTAGACCAAATTTCATTGTCCTACAATGTTGCGTTTTTTGAGTAAAATCAAAATCTGTGTGATTTTTTCCATTAGCACAGTCAGCATTTTGACTCTAATCTTAATAAATGATCTACTCTATGTGCCTGGGAGTAAGAGCACCAAAGCGTGGTTAAGCCCACTCATTCCTTCCTTGCACCATTCCCTTTCTCTCTCACTTTGAATTTGGTTTCAACTGTGTTTCTCCAGTCCACTAGCAAGGTCATCGTGAACAACAGAGGATACTGTATTGAAACCTTGGCAGAGTAGAAAAAACATTGATGATTATACAGTGATTTTAGACTGGAGGAGGAAAAACAATCCGGAGATATTTCTCCCCTTAATGTTTCCCTATGTTACATTTGCTTAGGAGTATATGAAACAATACAAGTTGAGATAACCAGGCACCAAAAAAAAAAAATAAAATAGAGCATCTGTTCTGAACATTACTTAAAAAGTTCAGTTTTACACATTGAGAGAGTAAAGACCTCAAAGAAGGTATCTGCATAGTCCCACAGGGTGTGTGAATGTATTGAAGAGGGGGGGTGGTGGTTAGGGTTCAAGTACAACAGTATAGGGTACTGGCAGGTTTTGGGGATGCCATATCCAGGATTGAAATGCAGCCTTGAATGCTGTCACTACTTCCAGCAAGGCAGTTTGCTCTGTGCCTTTCTGTCTCTTGTTTCCCTTTGTTGTAGGGGTGTGTTGCTAACCAGAAACACATGATACAAGACAGCCAAATGTTCTGGTGAAAATCAAGGGCACTTCATAGCTGTGAAGATTTAATATTTGCCCTAGAGTTTCTTTTTTCATTGATGCAGCTGTAACTGTTGTTGTAAATTACATGAATAATTGATCAAGGAGTTCTTGTTACCTCAAGTAATGTTATGCTTATTGCTTCTTCAGAGCTGTGCTGCTCTTTGTTGCACTACAGTATTGCTCATACTCTGTTCTCTGTGTGTTTTTTTTTTTATTCCCTTAAAGTTTTATTCTGTTCCTTCCCCCTTTGCTCTCCCTTTCTTCCCTGTTCCCTGCAAGAGCATGTTGTTTCTGCTTCAGTGTATTCCATGATTTAACTGAAAAGCAGGGTCTTTTTTAATCGACAGCAGTACATTTAGAAAACCTCCAAAACCCTGGGAACTGTGCAATATACACATCTGGTTTCACATAAGCATGAATTGCTGGCTTTACAAACACGAAACATGTAGTCCTTGCCACAGTTAGCTAAAGTGTTCCGTAACTTGAGACTGCATTCGAAATAAAAACGAAATTGCATAGCTTCTTTACCATACTAATGGAAAACATTTAATTTACTTCTTCAAGCCAACCAAAAGAATGACGCAATGCTGCTCAAACAGATTTACAGTGCCTTTTCTTCCATAGAAATCGATAGTTTAAAGGTGCTGCTGTGAGAGCTGGGTAGTTGACTGTGATCCAGCTGTGTTCAAATGTAAACTTCTGTTCCACAAACCAAAACTGATGATTTTGATTTATATAGGCATCGTTGTATCTCTGAGACATTATTGTTTTGGATTTTATTTGTGGATCTTCTCTGCTTTATTGCAATTAGTACTAGATTAGAATTTTGGAATAGCAAGTTCAGTCTGCTTATGGTTGATTTTTTTTTTTTCTCAAATTATTCAGTTATTTTCTGAGTTAAAATGCTTTGCCCTGTGGTAGTGACATTAGCAAAAGCAGCTCTATGCACATGCATGTGTACCTTTCAGGGGAGATCTTTTTTTTCTCCAAAACCCAAATATAATGATTGCAAAACCAAAAAAAACGTGCCTTCATTCAATTGGAGTGTTAAGGGCTAGCGTAAACAACTTTTCACTTTGTACAGAAAAAGCTCTGGACATTAAATGTTCTTTCGATTTTTCTCTTACTAGAGGAGGTAAAATGCAGCAGCATTTTGGCTTCATGTAAGAAAGTTCTTGAAATAGAACCACGTTGTGTGTTTTGTGTTGTGTTTTATTTTTTTTGGTGTTTTTTTTTTTTTTCTTTAAGAACTAAAACCAGCAATGCAGATTTTCATATTACACCAGCTTTTATGGCTTTGTTTCCATTTCTATTCCCCTGTGCCCCCGCTAATACTTTTGACTTTATTTAAACTCTACTATAAGAGGCTGATGGTGTTTCTCTCTTCTTATTTTCTCTGTTAGTGGGATTTCAGTCTTGCTTAAGTGCTTTACTTCTGGCAGAAATGATTTTCTAAAATACCCTTTAAGATGGTTCTTCCTTGCACTGCTTTTCTCCCCAAGTGCTGTATTTCCTTGGGAAGTCTCTCGCTGGTGGTCTGTGTGCTGTTCATGCTAACTTCTGCCAGAAGGAAAATTGTGATTTGATGCTTGTTTGCTTGCTTGCCAGAAGTACATTTGATCTCTTTTTAAAAGAGAATTTCTACTTCCATTTCTCAAGTGGCTTTGATCCGGGTTTCTTTATTATCTAACCATTTTTCTCTCTCATATAGTCAACAATCTCTCAGTGAATAAATAGCTCGAGAAGATGATGTAGAAGAATTGAAGTCTTTTTGTGTAGGGGTGGCTTGGGATGCAGTGGCATAGCAAAGAGGAAGAAGGGGATTTGAGTTGTGTGAGAGTCTGGGGTTGGAGACTTTCTGGACTACTTATTTTTTCCCTTAAGAGGATGGAGAAGGTGATGGATAGTACAATATGATGAAGAATGGTGTTGCTGATAGCTGAATTATTTTCTTTGCAAAGGCTGCAATGTGAGACTTAGAGAAGGGCATGAATCCAAATTACAAATGTTAATGATTTGGCTTATTTGGAGGAAACCAGTCAGAATGTCAGAATTGCAGGCCTGAATTTTAGTAGTTTCAAGCATACTTTAATTTTGTAAATTTTCAGACTACTGAGTAGTTTTATTCATAGTATATATGCTGAAGTTTTAAGATGTATGGATTGTATATTCTACTACAAAATTCTTTGATAGTAGTGTGGGGGAGCATGCAGTAAGAGTGTGACAGTGTGATTATGTTTCCTGTAAACATAAGGACAGCTGTTATCTAGTAGCAGTTAACTTAGGCTATATGATAGGGATTTTGGGATATTAGATACTGGCAAGAAATTTTGAACAGCTTAAATTTATTTTCTAAAATGCTTCCTGAAGATGAATGAAGTGCCTCAGCATCGGCGTCCGTTAATCACAGTGACAAATCTGGAGCTTTAGTGTTCGCCCAGTCATGAATTTCTTCCGGGCTGCTATTTTGTGAATTTTGTCTTGTGTGGCAGAATATCAGATTACCAGTGATGCTGTCGCCAGTATGCTTTCAAAGGAAGGTTGTTTCAAGGGGCAACGCACACATCTGTAGAGGAGGCATTTCCAGTATTCAACCATTTCTACTCAAACCATCTCTGTGGAATGGAAAAGTGTTTGACTTCAGCAAATCAGTTGACACATTTTGGCAGTATGTTTAGCCCATTGGTTTTCAGTTTGACTGCTCCAGAATTTTTTTTAGCATGAAAGCTCTGTCATTTAGTTTTCCTTTTGCCTTTTTCCGTACACTAGCACTGGCAGTCCAGGATGCAGTATGTCATAAAGACTTTTAAAGCTACACTTTGAATAAAGCTTACATTTGCTACAGCATATTTGCTTTGCATGGTTACAGTAGTAGCACTGTATTCCTGTGTAAACACTATAATGAAGTTGTTAAGAAGGAAAGAAATGCTTACGGTATTTGCACTAAAGTTCATGGAGCATGAGATAGCTATGGTTAGGATGTTTGCACTTTGAAGGGATTAAAAAAGCTTCTGAGAAATAAACAAACATAAATAATATTCTCAGACTAGCAGAACAGTCTGTAAGTGATGAGAAGAAAGGCACTAATTATTATGTAGAGCATAATCTGATTTGAAATGCCACAATGGAAGCCACTTTATGATCTCGCCTTCCTAAGTATAAATTGGAAAGCAGGAAAAAGTACAGGGCATGATCTAAAAATGGTAGTCTGGAAGCTTCTTCAAGTATGTTGTGTCTTATTTTTGTCTAGCCTGAAATTTAGTTTTTCCTCTTGAATGAAACATGAATAAACCGTTTTGGCTGTTTGTGTTGTCCTCATGGTTCCAGCTCTGCCAAACAAAGCTATTGCTACTTTATTTTATGAATTGATCTTACTTGGACTTTGAGTTCTGCTGGAAAAAGAATGATGTCAGAAGGATGCAGTCTTGCTGTTAAGAAACTTAAATAAGATAAGGCTAATCCTATTGTATTACTTCAACTTCAGGAGTTAGTGTAGAAACTTCGCTTTCCTATTTATGGCACTGTACCATTGCATACATACCTTGTGGGATTTTTCTCCCCCCCCCCCCCCCCCCCCCCTCACTCCCCCCCCCCCCCCCCCCCCCCCCC
>NDXB01022194.1:166279-177850 GCA_002631895.1 Agapornis roseicollis
CCCCCCCTTTCTTTTTTCCTCTGAATTTTTGGCTGGGTTAGAGAGTTGTTCAAAATGCATCACACAGTTGTGGATCATGTGACTATACTGTGCCATTATCTCCAGACTTCCAGGAAAAAAACCCTACAAACCTCATGGCTTTGACAGGTCAAAGAAGGCAAGCAAAGCTAAATGTACGTCTTAGTCTCTTTGGTTGTGTCAAATTTGGGTTTCTTTTATGCGGGATGTTAGTTATTTAGGATGCAGCATATGTGAGTTTTTGCTCAGGTGATCTACAGTTTTAGAGAAACTGCATATAAGAATTTTTGAACTGTCAGTTTGGATCAGTACTGAAGCAAGCTTCATTATCTTGCCTTCAGGAAGCACTAGTATTGGCTGTGTCAAGAAAACCAATATAAGAATTCTCCTACAGGTGTAGAAGGATAATGTACTTTCAGTGGTTTTTTTTATCTTTTCCATTTAGAGATTGAAGTGCAAACAGACTTCAGGACAAAGTTGCCTTTTGAGTTGTCCAAGCCAGCCTTACATTTCTTAAAAATTACCAGTTGGTCTCTTCCTTTCTTCTAAAGAATCTGAAACTTTTAGAAGACCAGACAGTTATCAATAGTCTAGATTAAGAGCAGAAACTTTTTGTTCTTAGGTCAGTAGCTAACTTGTGGTGTGGCCTTGGGCATGTGCTCCTTGACTTCCTAACACCAGTTTACCATTGTGTCCACTGCTGTTACCACCAATAAAGTTTTTATAAGCTTTGGTGTCAAAATACAATCAAGATTATTCATTGCTCTTAGTGGACTCAACTTCATTTGCTGTGTGGTTTCTCAGGTGGCAATGTAAAGTGCAGTGGAAATAATACACAGTTTAGTCCATGAAGAACTTCAGCAGAATTTAAGCATCCTGCATGTGGGTGTATGAATATTGTAGTAAAGTGGATCTGAAGAAAGTACACACAGTTTTATTTTAGGGGTACATATCTGTAAAAAGGCTGTGAAGGGGGGACAAAGCTGGTTAAAAATGGGAATGCTGTGACCAAAATAGTTAAAATAAGAGGGAAAGAAAAGATCTGTCCTAAAATGAATACATGGCAGCCTTAGTTTACTTGAATCCTTAGCACAAGATTTCCACTTGTGTATTTTGCCTGGTAAATTAAATTTCTGAAGAAAAGCTAGACACCCAAGTATTGGACTGTTAGTGTCTTTTAACAAGGTTAATGTGTTGATTATTGATTAACAGTGAACTGACGTTTAACACTGGACCAGCTGAAAGATCTTTGTGTTCTGATGTAAAGTGAATATTGAGTGCCCTGTAAGTGTATTGTTTTGTGTTTTGTAGTTACTTTTGCATGTGTGCCAGGACATGTGCTGGGAAGAGGCATAAACTTCTTTCCTTTTTTTCTTTGATGAATACATCTATTTCCTGTCTAGAGCTGGAAGAGAGGAGCAACAAGAGGCATTTTGTTAAATACAGCAAAATCTAATTACAGCTTGATTTAAAGCCACATTTACACAATGGCTGAGGGGTGAGTTCACTTCCACAAAAACAAACTCTTCTTCCTACTGTGGATCGGGAATGTGAAGATGAATGTCCTGGAGAACAACTGCCTCCCTCTACTGGCATCAACTTTTCTTACACTGTGCTGAAGCTCTGCTACATAATATAAAAATATGACTGTACTTCTATGCAAAAAAATAATGATTCATGGTTTCATTGGTGCACAGTCCTCTTATTGGTTATGCCACAGGCAGTGCATGCTACATTATGCTATGTGTGATAGGCTTGATGTCTGTTTTCTGTGAGCTGTAGTTGTTCCTCTGTTCCTCAAAATGAAGGATTGTTTACTCCAGTATGCATTTTGAACAGTTGTATCCCTGCTAATTCAAAGGAGGAATGTTGGTGGATAAACTGCCTTCTCTTGCCAGCATGGTTTTCACTGTGTGCACCTCTGAAAGGTCCAAGCTTGCAGATGCACTAGTGGAGAGGCAAAACTAGAGAGAAGGAGGACCAGGGTTGGACAGCATGTGCGACTAAGTGAGGGAGATGATGCTTTCTGCAGTATGGTTAGCCTTGCAGGAAAGAAGAACAATATAGGTCTCTGGAAGGCTTGTGAGAAAAGGGGTGAGTTTCCAGCAGGGCACTTCTGACAATAATGAATGAGCCAAAATTGGCAGCCCTCCATTGCAATGAGTGAGCCAGCATGTGAAGAAATGGAAAAGTTGCAAGAGAGGGGGCAGGGCAAGATCTTATAAGATGAATCTTTCTTTTTTTTTTTTCCACTGCTAAAGTGATCTCCTTCCTTTTTGTTTGGTGTCAGCTCATTTTACATTTCTTGGAGGATTTCAGGCTCGGCCATATTGGT
This sequence comes from Agapornis roseicollis, assembly GCA_002631895.1. NCBI lineage: Eukaryota > Metazoa > Chordata > Aves > Psittaciformes > Psittacidae > Agapornis > Agapornis roseicollis. The sequence goes on from NDXB01022194.1 coordinate 168,633, forward strand.
GAAGTATATCCGTATCTGAAGTCATACCCAGGGAAATCTGCCCATCTATTCAGTTTACATAAGCTTTTATAAACATCAGCTCAATGTTTCTTTTTTCTCACAGAAAGAGAAATAAACTGTCTCTTCCAGAACTGTTTTGCCTGCATTGTATGTGGCCTTCAAACCCTAAGGTGCCCCAAACTGCTAGGAGGATCAACTTGTGGTCTTTATGTCATGATCTTTGCCTTTTCTATTATGTAATGTTGGAGTTTTGACCTAGTAGAAGGAAGGAAGTGAGCGTTCATTGAGAGGAAAAAGCTGACAGGTTCCCGCCTCACCTTCACTAGTCCTTTCCAAACCAAGGTGAAGAAAATAGTGATGGGAAGGAGAAATCTTTGAGCACATGGGAGTTTCCAGGGATCAGTCATGATCTGGTGGCAGCTGCCAGCTGGAAAAGAGAGCTGCATTCACACTGGAGTACACAGCGCCCAGTGAAGTACTCGTTGTCATGACCCTTGTGGTCCCTGTCTGGAGCTGTCCCAGGTGGCTCTGGGCACTCGCTGCTGGAAGCCAACAAGTTTGGTAGCTTTTTGCATGGTCTCATGCTGACCTGAATTGCTGCAGTCAGTTTTGCTGGAGGAGATGAGCTAAGGGGCAGAGGTGTGTGGATTTCCTTTACTTTTTCTCCTGATTTTTTTTTTTTAATAGTTAAAATCTTAAAAACCCAGAACAGCCAATAGTTTGATAAGCTCTCAGCTGTTAGTCAGTGTTGATATGCAGAAATGACCCAGGATGAGTTGCAAGCTTTGTTCTTTTGAAAGCATTTCCTTTAGCTGTGATAATTGTGAAGTTTATTCTCTTAGGAGCCGCATAGACCTTCTATCCTCATCCCCTAAGAATTAAGCAAACTAGGTGTTCCTGCTGTTTCTTTAATGGATACATTTTCAAAGATGATGAATTTTTCAGCTACATTAATTGCTAGAAATACACTGTCAAAATACTAGGTATGTGATTTTATTACTTCCCTGAAGAGCCGTAAAATCCAACAACCACCAAATCCTGGACTTTGTAAAGTTTTTTAAACTTAGAGTAACTTATATTTATGAAGTAGAATATTCCAAAAACATGTAATACAGGACAGAGATAACTTTCTCTGTTCTGATCATAATGAATCTTCTCTCTATTGTGAAAAAATTAACTCCTACGGAGATTCTGATTTTTGCTTAACACAAAGGCTTTTTGGGCCCTGTCCAGATGGTAAAAAAAAAAAAGGCATCAGGTCAAGTAACACTCTGGTTACATCTACCAGATACAGTTGTGTAAGGGACTTGAGACGGTGTACAAAATGCAGCCAATTAATCAATTGACTGCTAATCATGGGCAGTAACTGCCTACTGTGGAGTTTTCATTTTAACCCTGATGCTGTGGTTTAACCCCAGCTGGCCAACTAAGCCCCACACAGCTACTTGATCACTGCCTCCTAAGTCGGAGCGGGGGAGAGAATCAGAAGAGCAAAAGTGAGAAAACTCTTTTGAGTTCAGATAAAGACCGTTCAACAGGTGAAGCAGTGCATACAAGCTAAGGAAAGCAAGGAATTCATTCATCTCTTCCTATGGGCAGGCAGGTGTTCAGCCATCTCTAGGAAAGCAGGGCTTTATCACATTTAATGGTTACTTGTGAAGACAAACGCCATCACTGTGAATGCGCCCCCTGCTCCCCCCTTTCTTTTCCTTCCCCTAGCTTTACATGCTGGTTATGGTGCCGTATGGTATGCAATACCCCTGTGGTCAGTTGGGGTCAGCTGTTTTGGCAGTGTCCCCTCAAAATTCCTTGTGGACTCCCAGCCTACTTGCTGGTGGCATGGGGTGAGGAGCAGAAAAGGCCTTGACTCGGTGTAAGCACTGCTCAGCAGAAACTAAAACATCCTTCTGCTATCAACACTGTTTTCAGCACAAATCCAAAATGTAGCCCCATACTAGCTACTGTGAGGAAAATTAACTCTACACCAGCCAAAACCAGCACGCTGTGCTTAATGGTGATGAGTAGCAATATATTTTAGCTGTTTGAAAGGTCGAGGCTGTGCGGTTTTCTGCACTGAAATTGCTCTTGAAGTGAAGCAGCTCTCTTTTTTTCATACAATGTTCTGAGCCTTGAGTGGACTTCTGGGGCTGTCTCCCAGCTTGCCAGAAGTTGCACCATTCCACCAAATGTAGCTTTTCAAGGTAGCCCTTATACTTCTGTAAGGGTAGGTAATATTGTGATGGTTATCATGCTAGTTGATCCAGACTTACCTGCTGTGGGATAAAATTAAATGTTTCAACTCAGGCCTGTCTTTTAGAGTATGAGTTGAATGAAAAGAATCCCTATTTAATTTTTCCCAAGGAACTAGTACTAGACTCTCTGATTTACTGAAGTCTGAGGAGTACAAAGGACAGAAAATAATTTTCCAGTGAACTCATTCCTGGCTGATTTTATCTTTTCACCATTGTCCCTGAGTCCTCCTACTATGGCACCATGGCATGAGAAGAGCTTGTTACCACCAACAGTTAACAAGCTTCTTAATAATAGGGTTCTTAATAGACTTAATAAGTATAAATACTTACAGTAGATAAATGCACAATCTGGAACCTAAATCAGTCTTCCCTGATTTGTGTGTGCCAACATCTTCTAAGTAGTTTTCTGATCTGTTAAGGTATTTTCCAGAAAGACATGTTTATGCATAGATCTGTTTAATATTGTTAAGAAAAAAGTATGTACTTTGTTTCTTTCATTGCTGCCTGTTGCAGCCACAGTTTGTAATTTATATTAATTTAGGTGCTTTAAACTTTCAGAGAAGTATTTTCTCATGTCTTATATGAACAGTATTTGATCAGGAGTGCTCAGTGGTGGACTACTCAGGCAAACCACTACTAAGATACATAAACTCATCTATTTCAGTGTGATTTAAGTTATCTCTATCCAGAACTGCTTGGCATCAAAACGCAGTCATTCTGATATCCAAACGTTTGCATCAATTCTAAATGAAGTTTTCTGTTACCTGTAAATTATTCCAGTAGGTTTCTGTCTTCTATAGAGCTTTCTATTTGTTGTCTGTTTTCTCTTTCTGTGTTCTAATAAGAACAGGTTTGAAGAAATGAATAAACTTACATAGACTACATTTACTTTGTGATTGTTTCGAGTTACATCTTGATAATGATTTCTACAAGAACATGTTCTTCTGCAATGCTCATTCAGTTGAGCTTTCAGTGATAGGCAGCCTGTAATGAAAATGTTGACTCACCTGAATGATATCTTTGTTTTCTTCTTGTAAGTCAGATTGCCAGATAATTTTAAATTGCAAGCATTAGATCACATTTTCTTCAACGATTGTGTATGATTATGTCAAGTTGCTGCACTCATCTATTTTAGTCAGTGTTTTAAATTTCCATGTTAAGAGGAGGAGAGGAAGGTGTTTATCATATAGAGTCCTGAATGATGATAACTTCATGTATTGTTAGCTTAATATTCTGAGTCTCTTCAAATTAATAGTCCTCCTTGTATTAAGGAACTTTGTATAAAGAGCAAAATGGATTCATCTTGTCATACAAAATAAAGGTAATCTTAGGGAAGAGGAGGCAGAAAAGGATCTGTGAGATGTAGCCTGGATATGCATGTAATGTAGTCTTCCACTCTCACAGATCGTGCACCGGCAGCCTTTAATGTTCGAATGCTTTTATTCTGGTGCTCAAATGACTCACTAGTTATCTGAAGCATCAGGTAACTATACCTATATTTAGCTTTGTTCTATCATGTTATCTTTGTTTCTGTCTTCATTTTCTTAGTTTTAAGCTACAGTGTTTCATTAATGTTTAGAAAAACAAAACCCCAAAACATTGTGGAAAATGTTCCCAAGTGTTCTCACGAGTACAGCCTCTGCAGGCTCTTTACAGGCTCACTTTTCACAGGCTTACTCTTCTGATGGTTGAAGCATATGGAGGATAAAGCTTCTCCCTTCTTTCACCGTACATTCAAACACAAAATGCTTAACCCTACCTGCCAGGAGGCTGCGCTTTTCAGTTGGAGGTGATACTATTTTTAAGAGGCATCTTCTTTCTGCTACTTGCAATGGGGTCTGCCCTGGTGGGGCTGTCCTCAATAGCGATGTCATCCAGTGAAGCTTTCATTTTGGTGGTTGATCTTTGCCAAGACATGACCCCAGACTTACCTGCTTTCCTCCTCCACTGACAAAACGCTGTGTACTGCAGACTGCAGTATTTAAACGCTGGTAGGGGTGTCTGCCTTTTTAGCTCGCTTGATCAAAGTGCTAAATTGCAGGGGGTCAGACAAGAAATCAATACTATTTTCCATCTGGCTGCCTTGAAGACTATGTAAATTAAGTATATTTATCTCTAAAAGAAGTGATACCCATGCTGCAAGAAATACAGTTGGCAACTATGAACTGCAGCTTGTGTTGCTGCTGGGAGAAATCTTGCCTGGGTGATTTTGTTTGTAAAGTGGTTTCCTCTGAGATTTGTAGTAGTAGGATGCATATAATATATACAGCAATGACAGGGTTTTTTTTCTGTACTTCCAAGTTTTGTAGATCTGCTTCTAGCAGACTTTGAAAGCTGATGAGGTGAGCAAAGATGTACTGCCAGCTGGAAGGCATCCTTTGTTTTCTGGAGTTCTTTGCCTATCAGTACCTCTTAGGTATATATTTTCTTGTACCTTTTCTCATTTGTTTTGGTTTTGTTCATTCTGGTCTTCTTCAGACAGTGAACTTCTCAAGTGCAGGCATGCATCTCTTGCCACAGGCACCTTCTACAGATTTTAGGCTTTATTTTTCTTGTTAATCTCCAGACCATCTCGTATATCCTCGGTTAGTTTGCCTTGGTACTTTTACTTCTTTTATTTTTATTTACTGGATAAAGTTGACTGTAAGTTATGTCAAATGTGCACTTGCACTTCAGCTGCAGGAAGGCTGGAGGAATATCATGGGTTAAGAGACATGAGATATATATGTCATTGGGAAGGCTTTAAGGCTCTCTAGTTTTATGCCAATCCCTTCTTTCACTAGTTTTTGGGAGTTGAAAAAAATATATATACAGAGACCTAAAAAATTTTGTGATTACTGCAAGATGTTTCTTGGTCTAATTTTATTAATGAGATACAAAACAATAGTAGAAGCTGCTGTTTCTTGATGTAATGTATTAGTTTAACATTAAATGATTATATTCCAGGTACCCAAAGAGAAAATAAGCCTTCTAAATTATTCTCTACATCAATATTTCAAAGCTATTTCAATTTGTTTTTAACGAAACATACAGAATTGTATGAACGGAGCAGCTGTAAGTACTCAGAGTAGCTTGAACACTTGAGGTGAGAGAAACAGTTAACTTTTGCAGGTTAGCCATGTGCCCACTGTACCATGTGTGCTGAATTGATCACTGTGAAAACTCAGTGCTGTGTGCAGGGTTATTTACATTGCTTGCCCTCAGTCCTTCCAAATATGAATATTTATGCTAGTTTTTGGGATATGGTGGATTGCTGGTGGTTACAGTCCAACAGAGTGTAGAAATGATGATGGTTTTTAAGTTATGCAAAGTTTTTCTTAGTTTTGTGGTTTCTATTTTAAAATATACAGTGAAGTCAGTGTTAAACACTTCGGCAACTTTGAAACTCCTTCATGTTTTCCTTCTGTAGCAGCCCCTTTACTGTGGTTATGCTGCTTATATTTTGACTACAGACTGCTGGAATTTGCTTTGAAAATATCAGTGTCTGTTTTATTTACTGATAGCTTTGGCACAGCAGCTTTTTTAGATCCTGGTTAAGGCAGAAGTTTGGGGAATAGGGAGAGACTTTCTTGTTCAGATTGCTGAAGACTACATTATTGTAGAGCATGCAGGAGACACGTATTTGAGACAGAATGAAAGCTCCAGTTCTGAATTCACTTAATTTTGAGTACTCACCTTTTGATATTATTTTCACATATTTGTACCTAATTTCTTAAGGGACAAAAAAGGATTATTGTTTGATATTAAGGTTATGATGTTACGGGGTTACTGATTTCCCATTCCACCTGTGACATATTTGGGACTTTAAGACTCACCACTGAGATACCACCTTCTTGAGGCAGTGGAAAACCAAAGATCTCAAAAAAGCTCTGTCCTTCATAGGATGCAAAGATATTAGAAAAGATGAGGATGCATATATTGCTCACAGAATGTATTTGAGTCTGCAGTGAAGACTAAGTTCAGACCTGTAACTGTTAGCATGTTCTGGAAGTACACAGGATTTGCAGCTAGGACAAAGGTTTAAAAGGTTCCATCTGATTTGGAATTCATCTTCTGAGCAGCCAGCACTTCATGACGATGGGCACATGAAGAAATTCTGGTTATTAACAGCAGTAGTGTTACAGGTGGTGGCTTGTGTGAGGCTACTATTGCCATGGAAACATGTTCTTTGGAGAAACTGGGTAACATTTTTTAGGCCCCAGGTCTAGGAAAGGAAGGTGAAGTAAATGCCTGCTGTTTTGCCCAAGAAAAGTTTGAGAAGGCAGACCAGTAAGTAATTTGTCCTTAGGATGTGTCTGAGTTCCTCTGGTGCATGTTTCCGATCTTCAGAGCACTCTCTAGCTCCCATGCCAGTTTTGGTAAGATCACTCTTGCCCTCACCCTAGTTGGAGCGCTGTGCAGGGAGGGAAATGTCTGCTTAAATGGTCAGAAAAGGGATGAAAACAAGGGGTGAGAGTCTCCAGGCTTGAGGTGTCTGTCCCCATTTATACTAATTTTTTGTAGCTCTAGTTATGTGACCTATGTGCTCATTTTAAATTAGAGGGTTGGATAAAAGCCACAAGCCATTCTGGAAGAAGGGTCTGGGTTCTTATCAACCCAGGTCTACAGGCTGCCTGAGATGCAGGTATGCTTTCCTTCAGGAACATTATGTGGAATGAGAGTCCTGAAGACTCTCTCATAAAAGCACTTTTGGCTTGCTCTATTTAATAATTAAGCCTCTCTTCCTGGAGAGGCTTTTTCATCTGTGACGGCAAAATACTTCTGGTTTCTTGTAAGAAGGCCGTGAGACTGAATTCTGGTATGGCAAGTCACAGTTGCTGTTTTTATATGGACACAATTTCTAGTCATTAACTTAACAATCTTTCTGAGATTAAAATCTAAATTTATTTTACATTTGACTTAAAGGTCTTGAAGTTTAGTAGGCTGTCTTCAAACTTCGAACTTGAAATGGTGACCAAAGCCATTGCACTCAAAGCTAGTTTTTTTCTGGGATTCATTGTGCTTAATATCCCCGACTTCTGTGTAAAGTAATAAGATCTGAGAGCTTCTCTGAAACTCTGAATTATGGGTGTGGACTGGAGGCTTGAAGTCTCACAGGTTTACAGTCTCTGAGCTCCCAGTGAGCTGGCTGGCAGCAGGGTGGGTTTTGAGCAAGGGCCTGTATGCGTTAGCATCTGCGAAGAACCACTTCATGTTCCAACAGTTGCATTCTGACTTTCTAGTTGCATCTTGCAGCTCAACATAAACACCTTCTCAAGATTTAAGAGAGCAGAAAACAGTCTTTGAAGAATAAAAAACCAATGGACTCTAGAGAGCTTGATGGGTCTTCATTGTCATCATACAAGATCAAAGAAAACCTCGGAGCTGCACTTTCTACTCAGCATTGGAAATAACATTCTTAATTACAGAAGTGAGCAAGTCTGATGGTGGTTTTCCTTCAAAGGCAGGAATGCTACACTTTATCCTTCAACTTCTGTGTTCTTTTCAGAATAGCATTTTTGAAAAATTACACCTGTCCTCAGATGGAAGACTTGCATTTAAATTTGTCCTGGGCCTATCTATAGGCATGCCAGTTAGATTGCCTATAGGCACCGGATACTGTCACCCATTGCAGTAAGGTGGTCATACTGAAAATGGTACTAAATAGAGAAGGAAGTGCCAGTAGTGGTGATGAAGATTAATAATGTTCAGTAACTGGAAGTATACTTACCATATTGCAAACTCTTTTTTTTTTTCTGTTCTTCCACTGAGGAAAATCTGTACTTGTCTGTCAGCTTCCTGGCTTAAGTAATGCTCTCAGAATCCCTGTTTTCCACCATATCAAGTATGAAAAATGTCTCTCTGCATATGAAGAAGCAGTTTTGTCGCTTGTTCCAATGTAGTTTTAACCTCCCATGTCCTTGTGAGCAGTTGACTTTTGCATACCTTGTTTTAGGAATTCAGCATCTTAACATCAGTCATATTTTAGTTTGTTTTTTTTTTCTTTTATTGCTCTCTTAAATCTGTTTGTTAGGGGCTGCTAATGTCTCTGTCTCGGCTCTTCAGAAACAGAGGTTATCGTTTCTACAATATATTTTACAATCTTTGACTCATTAGATTCATGATCATTGACTTTGTTTGAGTCTGGCATGCACTACATGAGGTCCATGGCCTGGATGTGCTATTTAAGGCTATTTTTTATGCTTACTGTGTTACAGATAATCAGTGTGGTCCCTTTTTGTGGTTCACCAACTTTGTGGACACCTAGCTGGTCAGCCAGAGGTCATGAAAATGGTAGCCAGGAGGTAACCGTTTCTTCCTAAGAGGTGTTGCTAAGGCCTCAGTTGTGTTGGCAGGGCCATTGCCTTCTGGAACAGACAGTTCATACTGATTCTTTGCTGCTGTGAGGAAAGGTAGTAGAGGGAAAAATATCTATGGTGGAAAGTCAAGAGGGCGCAAAGGATATTTGTATAGTTTGAGGTGATTGTTGAAATACGGTATAAAGGTGGAAGGAAACATTGCACTGAAGGAAAAATGGAAGGAACTTCAGGAGAAATGAAAGGTCAGCATTGGGATGGGAGGCTTGTTTCAGGGCAATGTGAAGTCTTTAAAACAACTTTTAAATTACTATCATTTGAGTTTGGGATTTCTACATTCTTAAGGATACCAACTGTGTTCTTCCACATCTGTTTGTGTGGCCAAAGTGCAAATGTTCAGTGGAGTAAACCTCCTTCCCCCTGCAGGCTTCACTGCAGATACTTCTTTACTGGATCCACCATTGATAGAATGAAACACACATCGCTTACAGCTTAACTGATCCTCTCCTTGCTCTCTGAGGTGGCAGTGATGGACTGGTGTCTTGGTTTCAGTCAGTTAGGTTTTGGGTGAAGATACTGTTAACCTCTACTCTGCTCTCATGAGACATCACCTGGAGTATTGTGTGCAGTTCTGGTGTCCTCAACGTAAAAAGGACATGGAGCTGTTGGA
>NDXB01022195.1:0-70503 GCA_002631895.1 Agapornis roseicollis
CCATCAATCACCGACAGATAACTCACGACACCCCACCAACCGAGTGCTGACCGACCACCTCCTTCGACCACCCCGAGAGCGCTAGGCCTTCCGGATCACCCCCAGTTACATCCTGGGCATGACGTGCTATGGTATGGAATACCTCTTTGGTCAGTTTGGTCCTGTCAGTACAGTCCTGTCTCTCCTTCCTCCCGGCTTCCCCTCCTCCCCGGCAGAGCATGAGGCTCACAAAGTCCTTGGTCAGGGCAAACATCGCTCAGCAACAACCAAAAACATCGGCCTTATCAGCCTTGTTCCCGGGTTAAGTCAAAACACCAGCTACTAAAGAGAAGAAAAACTGACTGCAACTGCTGAACCCAGGACACATGGTTAAACTTCATGAGGTTGGCATCAGCCCACCTCACAAGCGTGTCAAGGTCCCTGTGGGAAAGCAACTGAAAGTATTAAACTGTTCTTTCAACAGGATACACAAAAGAAAAAGGGATCTGTTAGAGAGCTGCTGAAACATGCAGTATTTCAGGGCAAGGAGGGCTTTTTTTGTTGGTTTTCTTTTCCCCTGCACTTTTTCCAGTAAAGGTGTCCCTTGTGAATTTGGTACAGGGACTGGTGTAAGAAGAGGCTGCGTGTTTTAGCTTACCTTTTGTCAGGAGTGAAATACAATTTTGGAAAGACTTAAGATGAAAAATAGGTAAAAATCAAGGAATAAAATTAATTTTTGCAATATAGAAACCAAAATTAAGCTTACTGATATGGGCCTCTCCTTACTGTGTTAGATAAGCATTTTAAGTCATTTTTGAATGTGAATTTAGACTATGACATTCCTCACCTCTCACTAATTATCTGTATTTTGGCTGCCCTTTCGCAACCACATTTTGGGCTTACTGGTGAGCTTCATTCAATTGTATATTTTTCCTGTGAGAATTAAAAACACAGACAGAGAAGCACCTTCAATGGGATGGTTTATTGATGCTTTCAAGAATTTCCATCTTCCTGAGCAAGCTAAGAAATACAGCTTGTACTTCCAGAAGCAGTACCTGATCTTTCCTCCAAAGAACAGATCTCTCTCTGCATAAGATTCTCTTTCCAGCTGAAGTGATTTGGAAAGCTTGAGCTTCAAGCTGCATGTAAAGATTTGCCTCACTGTATTAAACCTATTCATTTTGAGTATGTTTCACTATCTCAACCCAAAATTTGGTTCATGTGACAGCTAATAACACTAATTGTTGTAGAAACCTCAAGTCCTCACTCAGCACTGACAGCATGGGTCCCAAAGGGTTGTCCAATATAAATGTAATGGTTTTTGTAATTTAGTAGGGAGCTACCTTTCCTACTGCCAGAGCACTTAAAACAAGAAAAAGAGAAAACAAGCCATGTAAACAGTATAAATAGCGTGAATCATTGCTATCTGCTTTGTCTTCCTTGAAAGCAGAAGAGAATTGAAAAGGAGTTGTTCTGCTTGGAGGTCTTCAGGGTTTGTCACTCTTCATCATTTAGGAACATAGATGACTGTGTTGGTCTTCCAGTTTTTCCATAAAGACTTCTGGTTTCCTTGTCTCTCTTAATCATATCAGACAGTCACTACAGATCAATGCCCTTTACAAATTTACCTTGGAGGGACAGACAAGGAGGTAGATCACTCAGCGAACACAGCTGAAAGAAAGCAGACTAGACAATGTGACTGCAAAGTTTCTCTGCAGCAGTAAGTTCTCGTACCGAAGGTAGCCCGTTAAGTTTAATAGTTAGGTAAAAACAGCGGGTATTTACTCACACACAGTTTTGAGGGGAACAACTGAAATGGCAGCAAGAAAACCACACTTCTTAGACAAACTGATATTACATCACGTTAGTGGGCAACAGAACTCTTTAAAAAAAATAAACCTTTTGACACACAAGAATGAAATCACATTTTAGCATGCTTTAAACAGCTGAGCTGCTCTTCAAAGCATGAATTTTCAGCTACTGGCAAAGACAACGATATCTCCTCATTTGGAAATTAAAAAGTATTTAGCAATAAGTTAAAGCTAGCCTACGTGTAAGTGTACTAGGCAAAGATTTTTCCCTTTTCACATTTAAGATACTACAGTTCATCACTTCCATAGCTTATATGTTGTTGTGCAATGCCCCACAGGAGTTTCACATCTACTCTGCGAAAGAGAACAAGAGTAAACACCTTTCTTTTAAGATAGTCACAAATGGTAAAGCCTAGTGGTATTTGCTTGTCCATTTAATTAGATGTTTGCTGTTTATCACACACAAGAACTGTAAGCAGAGTCCATGGATTCTTCTGAGCAATATGAAACCTCATGGTTCCATGCAAGTTCAATACTGTCTTTTTCTCATTTCCCCCCCACCTCCTTCATTTGCTGTTTTCCCCAGCCCAAGATATGTTTCCAACTATTTTCACCTGATTTTAACAGCTTTAAGGGAGAGAAGGTATTACCTCATTACTTCTACTCAAGAAAGCCTGGTTCCAGGCTTGTGCCAGTTCAGGTACATCTTAGACCACAGGAAGCTGGATGTTTTTCTTTTGAGGCACTAGAAGTTCAGCTAATAGTAATAGTCAAGTCGCCTAAAGCTAAAGGGACAAGAAGCTCTCATTGCCTTCCTATTTAAACACCTGGCCAGTGAAGAAATCTTCTTTTCCCTGAAATGCATTAAGTACAGCTTGCAGTAACAGATTCCCCACAGAGTCTGGCATTCATGTGCTTGTATTCCTAATGTATACTCTCCTGTCTTACTCAATAGTTTCCTCAGTGAGAGAAGTTAACAGTGGATATCTCCACACTCAGATACACACACATCTTTTTTCACCACATAATTACCAGGTTTATATTTCCTCTTTCACGTTCTCAAGCTAAGCCAAGACAAGCTGAGTTCTGTGACAATGTTTTCATGTGCCTCTCTTCAGAGAGAGCTGCTGCAGCTGAACAACACAATTGCAGCATGCTAATTATACATGAATTCAATATGTGGTTGAAAAGAGAATGACCAGTTTTCTCATTCATCCTTTTTCAGACATTTAGGAAATCCCACTGTCAGCATCTTGAGTAAAAAATAGGTGACATCTTCAGACCCTAGTAAAACCACTTATGCATGTTGACATGTTTAAATGAACATCCCCACCTCAAGTGACACAGTGGCCTGCAGTCTTCCTTGATCCATCCATAGAGCAAGAGTTATTTTTACTGAGTCAGTAATCATGCATTGTCTTCCAGAGGAAATACTAACCGGGTACCCCTGCTTGTAACTTCATGATCTGCTGCTCCCACGTCACATTCCAGTGCTTCCTCTGAACTGCTTTTTGTTCTCCTGTCATCAAGGCTAGTGGTAGCTGTATGAGGGCCAGAAGAACCATTTGCAGTTATTGTTGTATCACCATATGTCACGGTAAGATCACCATCATTCAGAATAAAATCAGAATCCTCTTCTCTAAGCTGTTCTTGATTCTGGGGGGAAAAGAAAAACAATAGAGAAAAACCTGTGCACGGCACAAATCTAGTCTTTGCCAAGAAGGGAACTGAACAGAAGAGCTCACCTACGTGTTAACACAGAAGTGGCGGTAAACTCTAAGATCCACTTTGAGAAATGTTAAAAATAGCTTTGATCCTAGTGTTTGTAAATCAGCTTACTGCTCCCTGTATAACTACTGCTGTTGTGGAGAGATGAGGGCGAGCTGAATCCAAGAACTAGATTATAAAACAGGTAACTGGGGATTTGATAGCACTTGAAGTTTACCAGAAGTACAGGAGAGTTGAGCAATATGCTCTGGTTTTTGCTTGACAATTTAGAAGGCAGTACAGGAAAAAAGACTGGAGACTACGCATAATTCATTCACTCCAGATACGGAGTTGCATCTGTTACTACTGAATTTGGCTAATTAGCAAAAGACTTGTGTAACCTGGTAAGAACTCATTAAGCCAAACTCTTTATATTCAAGTTTTCCTGGAAAAATTTTTGTTATAGATCGACTCTTTTAAAACTATCTCCTTCATCTTGCCTGGTACTAAACAGAGAATTGTTTGGCCTAGTTCTTAGGAACACTCCTGGGCCATACAAGTAGAAAGGCCGATATAAGAAAGTGCTTGCTTCATAGTTTTGTGACTAGTTCTCATGTTTTCTTTTTAAAATCACTTGAAGTGGCTCACGAAACCTTGTGAATCTATTTTGGCAGAGACAGGATGAAACATATGATCAGAGACCAGAAACTGCTGGAGTAGTAATTTCTCTACAACAGCAAGCACCAGTACCATGTTTCACTCTTGTTTAACATGGTCTTGGTGAAAGGCAATCCAGCCGAATTAGTGAGAAAAACAGGGCTCTCTCATATTTGAAGAAAATTCTATCAGCCATAGATTTGCTTTCTTGTAGCTGAAAACAATTATTTCCTCATGTGAACAGCTCCATACTGCTTAGCAAGAATGAAATAAGCATGTATTGCTGTTCTCCTTGGTAGACTGGACACTGATCAGGTTATGTTCTCAAAATACATCGTCTTCTTCCACTTCGGCAAAGGAAGGAGGGCACAGGCTACACAAGGTAGGAAGCCTGTCATCAGCCTGACCAGCAAGCCCTACCTGAACTGCAGAACAGGAGGCACTTGAGATTGAAAATGCTGATTAACCCATCCACAATGAAAAATGTAGTACCTGGTTCAATAAAGCTGCCTAGGAAAGCTTCCTGTCATTATTTCAGATGATAATTGGTCCGAATAAGGCATCAGAATCCTCTGGATAATGCAGACTGTTTAATTAATGAGGACTGGGAGCGGTGTCAAGAGTTTACCGAAACCAATGACAGAAATGGTGCAGTTGGGTGTCAGGTGCAAGACAAGTGCTACTTAAAATGAATGCTGATTCCTCAGAACCTTTGTGGCATCCAAATTTAGCATCACTTATTAGAGACAGGGTTACTGTGATAGAGAATACAGTTCTCAAAGAGCAAACAGTTCTGGACACTTGGTTTCTTTGCAAAGAAAACAGTGAGCTACTGTTACTGTCTTAAGAAAGGCAAGCAGAAATTAAAGAGTTTAACTCTAGCTGGCAGAAGCAACCTTTACAAGATTTCCACTGGAAAAAAAGTATAAGCCTGAGGGACAAGACCAGGCTGTTTGGAAAAGGTGCACAAAACCAGCTGTTTAAGAAAATCTGATGTCCCTATACATTCTGGTTTTGAAGAAGAGACACTCAAACAAAGAGGAAAAGCAGAAAAATTAGTTAGAACAGTTCGTGACAGCTGACTGGTTATGTTTTAAGAAGTCAAAGAAACTCGGCAACTCTATCACAAGTTGCCTTTCATGGTGTTTGCCTTTGAAGAAGCACCAAAGAGGAGAAAGCAGGGCTAATGGCATATCAGGAGGTACTGCAATACCAGGGCCACATGTGCAGCATCTGCAGCAAGGTCCCAAAGCATCTTTTGTCTCCTCAGTACTATTTAACAGGGAATCCTTACAGCCACCTGTCAGATAAGCAACGAATAAGAACACACACTACATTTGAGCTTCTCCAAAAGACTGAAAAGCCAAGTACTGAGTGGGCCACAGGCTTTATACTATATGGCAAGTCCTATCTCAGTCTTTGCTGGTTTGTCCCAGGCTGTGCTTACATGTATATAAACATGATCAGTTCCAGATAAAACACTGAGCTTTCTTTCAGCGTGCTGAACAAACTTGCCTTCTACAAGCCAAATTTCACTTATTATTTCATTTCTGAAAAGCACTGCCAGTAGCAGGCAATTTGTTTCATGTGTTTCCCCAGAGAACATCCATGAACAATCCCATGTAGCGTATAGATTTGCTATGTTTGCAAGCAAAGAGGATGGGTGAATAAACCTACTGTGCTTCATGCAGCATGAACAATTGAAGAAAGGCAGGAAATGTATCCAAGTAGATCCCCTAGAGGCTTGAAATTCTTCCAAGAATAACCCTAAACTGGCCTCTGCAGTCCCTACAGTTCTGTAGGAACAGCTTCAATTCACTCAAAAAACATAGGTCTGAATTTCACTACTTAAAACTAACAAACTAGAACGGCTGGGTAGCTAAATCCAAAACCGTACAAAAGATTGAATTTTGCTTTGATGTGCTGACCATAAGCCTGAGGGCCCCCAGAGAACTCTCTCCCATTTGTGGTAAAATCTGCCCATGCTCTTAGGAAAGCATGCTGGAGACATTCAAACAGCTAAAGCTTGGAGTTACTGCTTACAAAGCCAGTCTTTATTGCCTCCCAATGCATGCACTTCTTTTTGCATTGCCAAGTACACCACACATACAGAGTGCTGGTAATCATCATGTACACTGCTGGTGCTGAATACAACAGAGGCAATGTGAATGACAAAACTTGCACCAGCAGTTACTTATCTTCTGCTTCCAAAACAAAAGTGTCATGTAACAGGCATTCAAAGTATGTTACAAATTCAATCTCTGTTTCCAGTTTCTCTGTTTCTCAGCTGACTTCAAATTCATCAAGGAAACTAAACAACTTTTTGCTGTGAAGCTAGAGCCAGTAAGAAAGGGAAGGGGGGAGGCACAGGTGAAGCAGTTTTTTAGCAGTTTTGAGAATTACCGCCCTCAAGACTTACAAAGAGTGCAAATGAAGTTCCTTTGCTGGGTTTGTGCCTTTAGAAAGATAATTGAATTCCCTCTACTTCCATACCAAGCTATCACACTTTGTATGGTACAAGAAACAGACTTAAAGAATGGGTGGGAGAGTGCATAGGACAAAGAAAAAATACACCCCTGAACAAACAAAATAACTCCCAGGAATTCTTAATCATCAGGAAGAGGAGATGAAGACACAGATGGTTTTCCAGATGGGATAAACAGTTGATGAAATAGAACTACTAAAGTTTGAAAGGACAGGTCAATAGGGCAGATAAAAAGTAACCTACATCATTTTGGGATGAATTGGAAAGCCCTGCCATATGGACACAGAACTAGAAGGGACCTTAAAGTTCACCACCTACTTCCACCCTCTGTCGTGGGCAGGGACATACACTGAAGATAGCACCAGGAGAGCAATAAAGGAGTGAATTTTTGGAAATTACAATTTTAAACACTAGCTACAACAACTTTTCATGCTTTTAAATTCCAACTTGGATTCTGTTTGGGTGGGAAACATTTGACAGTGAGCCTAGTGACTAATTTTAAAGCAGTAGGGGAACATCAGCAAGCAATAGTAACTGCAGCTTTGGAAAAAATCCACTGTACCTCACCCCCTGCATGCTGACTCAGAAACTTGCATGCAGGCCATGCAAATTCAGGCTTAGAGGACACGATCTCTTACTTAGGAATAGGTTGTAGGTGAACTATGTAATAAGATAACCCATCCTTTGGCATCTTATTAAAAAGATGTACTCCCCATCACGGAAGTGAAAATGAATTCTAAGTGAGGTTGTAATAAAGCCAGGGAGGGAACAAATGTTGAAAACAATACACAAATATACAGTCTATATAGCCACACACATGCATGCATTTTTCTCTATGTAGATGTCATAACTGCTCAGACATGCATCTGAGTGAGATCTAGAATTTATTACTTCTTTTTGAAACACATTTTCCAGATATTTTACGTTCTCTCAAGTATTTACAGACTTTTTTGCTTGTGTAATTCCAAGTCTGCAATTCTCTCAGATGCGCCATTCAATTTTCTTGGAAACACTTCACAAAAGCACAACTATGCCAAGCAGCTTTTGTCCCCTCAAAGATACGGCACTCTCAGTTGCTTTACCTGCACCTGATGGGAAGGCAGGAAGATTCCACAGCTTTTTAGCCAGTAATAAATGGCACAGCCAAGTGCTGTAGCAAATCCTGCCACACAGAGTAATGAGAAGCAATAAAGCAACTACAAAGTCTGTAAATCTTGAAAAGAAACTAGACATAAAAATCTCAAAATTATATTCTTCCCTAAGACTAATGCAACAATGCAATGAAATAGGAACAAGAAGATAGTGCAAAGTTCTACATCATTCATACACATTATACAAAGTATGCAGCCTTATAAGCATTTTTAATGATGCAGTTAACATGCCAACTGTGTATGTGTTTGTGTGTGTCAGAACAAATCCAATTAAAGAATAAGTTTACACATCCAGTAGTAGCTAAGAATCAGGAGTAAAGATGGGGGGAAAAAGCCCAACTGTTAAAGAAAATGAAGCCAGAGCATGCGTTTTTATTCTGGTTACTAGATAACTAATCTTATAAGATCAGAGACAGACACATGGGCAACACACAGTAGGCTAATTGGTCTGATGGATGCATTCCAACCTAGATCTGTTGTAAGATCTTTAGTGGCACTGCAAAGATGGGAACAAGGCCAATTTCTTGCATTACCAATAGCTCCAAATAAGCACCAGGTATTTTACATTTCTTTGAAATTTTACTATAGGTGAAAGCAAGATGCTAACGACATCAGAAAGATAAGCAGGGGTAGTATTTCAAAGTTGGAACTGGAATTCATAATGCTCTAGGAAAAGATGAATAGAAAACTGGTCCAAGACTACTTGAACATGGCAGAGATGTTACCATTCCAAAGAACCTGTAAATTTGGGTGATCCCACATAGTGCAACGGTTTTATTTACAGGCAGCTTTCAGAAGCCCTGTAGAGATAGGAATGGCATGTATCAGGATCCTGCAATAGTAATAGGAGAATGAAGCATCAATTATTACAAGACATGGCTGTAACGACACTATAGTGACCTGCTACACTGAGATAAGTAACTGATGAAAGGTTTCTGAAACACAGTCTCAAATGTCACAGTGGAAACAATGAAAGGAAGCTGCACCAGATTTTTTTCTGGCATGGGTACGTGGGCCTGTCTTCTCTGCAGGAGACCTCAATGCAACCTCGGAAGTAACAAGAAAAGAATCTTGTCCGAAAGTGTTGAGAAGGGACCGAGTATTTTGCAGTGATTCACAGAACTGGTTTATTGACTGGGCTCGTGATTTTCCAATATACTTTAATGTCTTTTTTTTTAAGGTAGTATTTGAACAATAAAGATCATCTCTTATTTTTACCAATGGAAGCTGTTGCCTCAAGGTAGAGTATCTTAAACCCTCAAACAAACCAGCAGTTTCTTGTGGTGTGTCTCTCTCACCAACATTTTGCCTAAAATAGTAGTAATAAAAAAAAATGCTTTCCTGAAGTTAGATAAATAAAAAACCAAAACCCAGAAGTATTGAGTTGTTCTACTTACATCATAAACCTGGGGACTGGTCAGACAGTGGGCAAGCAGACCACACCAGCTGGGTAGAGTTGTGGTTAATGGAGGGCCACTGTGAGTGAGAATCGGCTTTAAATAACTGAAGTAGTTAAGGAAAACACATCAGTGCTCGAAAATCACTATTGAAAATAAAAAGACAATTGTACATAAATGTGGTTCTGCCTTTGATCTAGGTACAGTTCAATAACCTCATATAAAACACCCATTGAAAAAAATCTGCATTTGTAGACAAATAGATGAAAAACATTTCCCCCTAGAAACATTTTCCTTTGATCCTTTCAAGGGCAGTTTCCTTACTCTTACACTCCCTGCAAGGAAAACGACCTAACTCCCTTCTTACAAGTTTCAAGCAGTTGCAATGGTTCAGCTTTTGGTATTTCTGGAGCCAAAAGGAGCAAGCAGAGGTACAAGTGCTTTAGTGCTAATAGGTCCAAAGGTATTTCTGCTGTGAAATGCTGTGAGCATGATGTTGAGGTGAGCTAGAGGTAACAAGGTGACACACACATGTGGCTCAACACAGGGAAATAAAGAAATACTGCCCAGCCCATGTTTTCAAAGCAATGCAGCCACGTGAGCTAGTAGCTGGCCACCAAACCACAGCAATGCAACCAGAGATCTTACTCTGGTAAGGCTCAAAGATATCTCTGCAGTGCACACATTCATACCACACAAAGCCCTAAAAATGAAAAACTGCATGGAAAGAATCACATAACACAGGCTAGAAGAAAAGCAATGCTACCTAGATTACATTGAGGGGGCAGGGGGGTGGGAAAGAAAGGTGTCTTTACACCTCTTTTCACACGTCTGCCTCCAGGTAAATCCTTATGTGTTCACTAGTACTCCAGCTGGACAATCTGCCTGGGGAAATGCTCTGGAGTCAAAAAAGGTGTCTCTGCTACAAAGCAGCAAGCTGCTCTTGATTGGCACAAGAGCAGAGCTCAGGAGGAGAGTGCTAACTCTTCCAAATGTTGTTTGAAATCAGGACCACAGGGGTTTGGGTTGGTGTGGGGTTTTTTTTGTTATTTTTTCAGTTGTTCTGATTATTTTAAACTTAAATATATATTGCAGGTAATTTATTTCTCTCTGGGCTTCGAGTTCTAAGAATCAAGTCCACTTGTGAATAACAGTTTCCCTGATCCTCTCACAGACGAAGGTGCTTAGGGGAAAGAAGGAGTTTAAAGGGAGGCTCTTTTTACAGAGATATATCCTTTCCTTTTAGCAGAGCCTAGCATAGCATGTTTACTTGAGCATATAACAACATGATTATGCTGCTGCAGGGTTATGTTTCCTCCTTTCCTTCTCCAGTAACAGTGTGGCTACACCCAGTCCTGGAAAGAAATAAGCTTTTTACCCTTACACCAACCTACCAACCTCCACATTGCAGACCAACACATAGCAACTTGGTCATAATAAAACAAAACCAGTAAAAGACATCTGGTACTTCACCAAAGTTGCAGTTTTCTTCCTGTTTAACAGTTGTGGGTGAATGCCAGGAATAGCCCATGACAACAAACGAACTCAGCGTTCCACAGGAATGAAGTTCCCAGTTATCCATCCGGAGAAAGCTCTGCAGGCAATAGCCAGTGTGGGAGTACACTGCCAAGTGCAACTTACATCTTTTTCATGTTAAGTTCCCTTGCAGAGAGTGAATTTTGAGGCAGTCTGCTTTTCTACCCACAAACCAAGGGAAAGCGTCAGCAAAAACTATTTTACCTGTGGGTATAGAGGTGGCGATTCTAAAGATCATCCCTTCCATGCAATTTCAGCCCACCCAGCTGGTGCTTATCCGAATGCCTCTTTGCAATAGGAGCGAGCTTTTACCTCTAAGATACAGTAAGGCAGCTCTGGCTCTGGATGTCAGTTTCCTCGGCACAAGCTTCACATAAACCTTGCCAAAAGAGTGCTAGTCACCAGCGAAAAGCAAATGCCCTATCAGCACCCTTTAAATTTCCATGAAACAGCTAATTAAGCTGTAATTTTCACCTCGTACTTCCCCCTCCTCTTGCTGCAGCTGTGCTAGCCTCAGCTGAGGGAAGTCAGCATTGCCAACTACTCCTTTTGTTCATTGGGTACATCCCTTTTGTAAAGGCAAGGGAAGAGGATAGCTCTGCTTCCTTCTTAAAAAGACAAAAACGAAGCAGTCAGAGCCGGATCCTTCTGTGATTTTACCACAGAGGTCTTCTTTTTGACTTCCTGTTTGATAGGGTCAACAAAAATTGACCTCAATACACTTTGACACCACCACTCTACTCAAAGGGTTAACCTGGAATTACGAACATTTATGGATATTTGAGCTAGCACATACACTCCCTTCTGGACTTTGGTCCAACACTACTGCATCTGAAAGCATCAGTCACAAACACATTGTATCCTGCAACTGCTATTAGGATCCAAATGCTTTCAACACTATACCTAGGTTTCCCTGGGTGGGAAATCTTGATGCACAAGGCATGGCAGGAAACTACTGTCCTCCAACAGGCCAGCAATCTCTTATCAAGCAATGGCCAAGACCACAGTGAAAAGACTTACTTCTCAGATGCAAACTGCAACAAGATTAAGGCTCTGTCACAGATATTTACAGACATTTAACTGCCCCAGAAATTACTAGGAATCAATAACTTAAACTTTTTTTGAAGTTCTGGGTATAAGTGACCTGCCATGACCACAAGATTATCTTTGTTATTTTCTACTGAGTGTGAGCTGTTAAGCAGGGCCATCTATATGATGTACTGATTAAGAATATGCTAAGTAGATTAATAAAATCCACAAGCAGGGAAGACAGGACAGCTACACAAAAATTGTTCAGAAGCATCAGAAAGCATTTACCAGCTTCAGAAAGGTTTACAATGCTATATACACACACAAGGACACTCTGCTTTAACACCCATAGGAAGTTCCAGATACACTAAAGGGAATAAGCTGGATCGAATGCAGATTTTTAGTTTCAGAACTTCCTGTATCAGCAATGAGTTTCCTCCTCGCAAAAGCAGGTGGCCCTTCAGAGCGATGAATTGGGGCTTGGACATGTACAGTGAACTGGACAACTAGTTAGTGCTATGAGCATCAGTGAAGATGAGAAAAGATTAATGGAATGAATCAGAAGATCTGAAATAGTTGATTGGCTGTGTTACTGTTTAGGATGGAATGTAAGGTCCTAGAACAGACTGGCTTCTGTCCTCCAGCAAGTATGACCATACATACATATATATGAGAAAGGAAAGGTCCAACTTCTGAGTCACTGAGTTCAAGCTTCAGTTCTGTGCCTCGAACCTGTCAAATACTTGATCTTTCATCAGCTTGACTGTCTCAGGTGCTTAAGGCTACATATGGGTATGTGGAAAAGAAAAAAGTGAGCATTTCATGCCTTGAAGGTAAGCTGTGTTTTCAAAAGGATACTTATGGTCAAAGCTATACCATAGCCTGAAGAGCCAAGCACTTTCCTGCTTTGTTCTGTTCCTTCTTTCAGAATCTGGGCCTTCCTATAAATAAGATAAAAACACATTCAATTATTTCAGGTAGAAAAGAAAAATAAATAACCAAATCACACATTCCAATCATTCATATTATTGTCCAAAAAGGCCAAATTATTTCAATAATGTACTTGGACTGCAGACAGCACTCTTCACAAGCAAGTTCCCTTGAGTCTAAAAGCTTATTGCACAGTTAATGCAGTAATGGATGTAGGAATAAGTCCAAGGCTGACAAATAAGCCTTGTTGATGTTTCATCCCCATCTACCTCCCCAGATAAATGAACTGGAATAATCCAGACTGATCCCTATTCATTGGTTGGTTGGCTTCCTTAACTCCAAGTCTATTTGATGTTCTTTCCTTAAGCCTATTACTTCCTTGGAAGAACAAGGGAATTTATCATACCTGAAACTCTAACATGATGAAATGTATCACACTTGAGAAGCATGCTTCAGAGGGAATCCATATAAAAATCACAATTGTGGAAGGTCATGAAAATTTCCTAAGTTCTAGACCAAGCTTGGAAGGGCCAACAATGTTAAATATAACCCCTTTATTTGATGTGCTGAAAGTCATTGCACCAGCTGGTCTGCAGCTGCATTTGGTTTTACTTTTGTTATTGTTTTGCTTTTTGCATGTTGGCTTTTTTTTGGGGGTGGGGGTGGGGTGTTGGGCTTTATTTGTTTGGGATTTTTTATTCTGGGTTTGGTTTTCTTCCCCCTTTTTTTTTCTTGGTCAAAACCCAAAGTTAAATACAGGAAAACAGATGAAGTGAGAATGCCTTGCGTGAGTCCTCTGCCAAGCTATTGAAAACAAGGTCGGATTGCCCTGGGTACTTCTGATCTGCAAAAAATCCACAATCCACCAAGAGTTAAACCTTAGTACATTTTCACTCCCTCCACATCCCAAGTGATATATTTTCTTTAACTGAGACATGCTGCTAATCTTGGCTTGGTGAAAGAGGGATCCAAAGGGAACTGACTAATGGACTCCATTAGGAATGCGAAACACAGCTAAAGAAGGAAACAAATGGGTAAGTGCTTTATGTTTACATGGGAAAAAAGTAACAAGATATTTCCATCCAGACACTGAAGAGAACAGAATACCCATGTTCTGTTTCCTGTAAAGCAATTCCTCAGATACCGACAAGCTCAGTCTGAACTGGCCAAAGCCATCTTACCACAATACCACTTCCTAACCCTGAATTTATGCAGTAGCTGTGGTCTTCACCATAAAAGGTGTTTTGTGGCCTGGTCTTCTGATTGCTTTCAGATAGATATAAAACCAAGTTCACTCTTCTTAGTACCCAAACCCACTATTTCAGGATCTATTTCGTGTGCTGGACACCGGCTTCTACAAAGAACAGAGATACCTAATGCAGTGTCTTCAATGAAAGAGATGTTTCCTGAGCAAGTAGTTCTTATTTGTGCAACCAGTGACCAAACAAAAAATTGGGCAAGGCAGAAGAAACAGCTAATAGGAAAGCTGATCCCAGATACAGCAAATATTCCAACCAGCCTTAACACCAGCATCATACAGCCTGAGGTTTATATAGTCCAGTTCACACACTTGCACCCTAAGCATCCTCTGCGTCCAAAGAAATCTATCTTTGCTGTCATCCAGCTTCCTCTAGCAGGTTCCTGTATAAGCAACCAGTTGTGCTACAGAACAATTAGTGTCAAAGAGTACTCGGGGAGCATGTAAACTAAACATCTCAACAGAGGAAATGTTGGGTGGTTGTTGTGTTGTTTCGGGTTGGCTTTTCTTTTCCCAAACCTTTCACTCTTCCTGTGAATTCACTGTTTCTAGACAAGGAAAACTGAAACTTCTGCTATGAACAACATTCTCTTGATAGTCTCATTTGCCAATAGCATATTGCAGGGAAAAAAGAGCCAACTCTTGGGTTGTTACTGATGCATAGAAAGCTGCCCTAAAGATTCACAGCAACAGTTTACTGAATAAAAATGACAATTTTCCAGTGTTCTTTTTGCCTCGTACAGGCAGTAGGTAGTACAGGCAAGATCCAGCTATCTTGTGGTACAGTATGCAGGAGCTGAGATTGGATTAGCAAATTTAATCTTTGATTCTAAGCAAGTCCCAGGGCCAAAGTCTGGTATCAGTTATTGGGCAGAAGCCAAGAGGATTACATCTGGATCAGTCTTGGAAAGAACTGTTTATGCTGTAGCATGTTAAAAGCAAGCATCTTGGGTGGCTGGGGAAGAGGAAAGCATGTTGTTAAACATACTGTATTAGCAGCTTTTGGAAGGTTTTTATTGCCTTATACATAGACATATACACAAAAATCTGAACACCGTGGCATTACACCCAAAACCACAGAATGTTTTTCGATGGGTATTACTTGAATAGTATAAAGTTAAATGCATTACTGACTCGCCAGCTAGGAGAGAAAGATTCTATCCATGCATATATCTTCTGCAAGTTCTTTATCATCTTAGACATACAATAAGATCAGCCTAATAGAGAAGTTATGTAATTACTTACTCCTTGTAAGACTTGAAAGCTGTCATTAGTAGGTGGAGGATCCTGATCTGGGTCAACCCCAACCCTACAGAAACATTAGGAAAACAAAGCAAGTGGTGTTACTGAGGGCTGGAAATGCTATAAGTTTGGCAGAATGCATTTTAAAAGCGCTTTAAGCACCCAGCAAAGCTGCATTCAGAGAGGTTATAAGAACAGTTTGAGGAAGAGCTGTCCATTATTCCCGTGCAGTTATATAGCTGTTCACAAGATGCTTTTTCACACAAGCAGCAGATACCTGTAGATAACAGCTTTAACTCCATCTCAACAGCTTACCTTTGTTGCCAATTCTTTTAGGATGGTGGCAAATACTATTTCTGACTTAAAAGATGAATTTTGGATCACATCCTCTTCAGCAGAAAAAAAACTCCTCATGTCCAGCAGTAAGAAACTAGTGACTATGAAAGAGCCCAGCCTACATACTTGACAGAGCAAATTACTTAGCTGCCAGATAGGCCTGAGAATAGCTCAAATATACAATTAAAAGAAGCCACATACACACAAAGTTTTAATGCACTGTATGAAACAACAAAAATACTTTATAAAGACTCATAATCATAATTTGCTGCAAGTTTCATTCACCTAACACAGCCACAGTGGATTAACGAGAGGTTTGTCTAGTCCAGACTCCTACCTGAGTGAAGGCAGGCCTGCTTCATGATATAGTGCATGATGATACAGTATGTTCATAAGAGGCAATCTACTAGCTTTTGTATAGTTATTGAGCACCTTACTACATCCTTTCACATAGCACTTCTACCCAAGATGGGTATTTAATCCTCGTAATTATGTTCAGGTTGTTCTGGTTTGGTTTAGGCTATTCTTTAAGATTATTGTTGTCTACTTTTAAATCCTGCTTATGCCTTAATTTCTGTGTTGTTTTGTAGAATCTAGACCTCCAACCTCAAATGCTGGGTAAGACTGTCNACCTTACTACATCCTTTCACATAGCACTTCTACCCAAGATGGGTATTTAATCCTCATAATTATGTTCAGGTTGTTCTGGTTTGGTTTAGGCTATTCTTTAAGATTATTGTTGTCTACTTTTAAATCCTGCTTATGCCTTAATTTCTGTGTTGTTTTGTAGAATCTAGACCTCCAACCTCAAATGTTGGGTAAGACTGTCAAATGTGTTGTGTTTCAGTCCTACCATGTTGCATAATAAGTGTAGGAAAATGCAGACAATTAGAAAAACACACTGTCTGAAACGGCCAGCTTCTTCATTTCCCCTCTCTTGGAGGGGACTGAGCTGGTTTAGTGCAATCTCTCCGTTACTTAGACTTTGTGTCAGCTATTTCTAGCCACAGTGTTTACACAACACCTCTGAGGATCACCAGAAACCAAAAGAGCCTTGCTGGTAAAACCAGTTAATTTGTGTGTCCCAGGGACATGCATCTGCATAAGGCAAGCAGTAATTCAGACACTATTTACAGAAGATGGAATGGATTAAACTAAAAGGGAACACCTTCAAATAACTTGGAGGGCACCATTTCCTATTAGGATAATAGAAGGAACATAAGCACAGAACCAAGGTTTTAAGTCATCCTTTATGGACTCAACAGCCAACTCAAGGCTGCACATGACTTAAAGCAGTTCAGGGAAAACCCAGAAAGCCACACTCTAAGACAGCCTGTAGCAGCCTCATATAAAATAGTCTTCTTGTCTGGATTTTAACCTGAGTTTCTTTTCTTTCATCATCACTTCCTTTTTTCACATACAGAGTTATCTTAACCGTTTGGCACATTTGGCCTGGGAATTCATTGGCACTGACCAGCCTCACAGCTAAAAACTTTACCATTTTAAGGGAACACTGGAGAGACAGAGGCTGGGTGCTGGGTTGTTACACATGCTAAAATAAAACTCCACACAAAAGAGCTCTGAAAGGTTACAAGGGCTTAAACGTTACAGGTTAGGCTACCGCTAAGCCATGAAGACATGATAAGAAGGGTCTTCTGCAGACAAACTAGTTACCTAGTGAAGCCTCATACCAACAGCTGATAAGCAACATCAGGAAACCCACTCAGTATGGCAATAAATACAAGATTGTGCATTCCTTTATAAATATACATAGCTTGCATTCCCAAAATAGTTTTAACTCACTGGCCTACCCTTTCACTTCACAGTACACAAGAAAACCAAACAATTCAGAATGTCTCAGCTTTTACTTGACTTACAAGGTTGTGCATTTGTTTGGGGGATTTTAACTGCCCTTATGCAGGCGAAGGGAGCTTAAGGGAGGACCGAAACAGGATGACCATTCTGTTCAGTGAAAAGTCACAGTACATCTCAGGCCAGATGTTCAGGTTTATTGTCATCCTGAAGAGGGAAAAAGAGCTTTTACTATATTAAAATGGTTCAAATTTTAGGAAAAATTCTTACTACAGACAGCATCTTTATTTCTACTCTACCCATTCTGAAAGGCCATTGCAGCAATTGTGTGTGCATGCCCTTAGGGTGTACAGTAACAATTCAAATAACTCCTAAAAAGCAGATGTCAGATGAAGAATATGAGCCATCTTTCAGCTGTAACAATGCATAATATTCCAAACCTTGTGAAAAACCTACCTATTTCCCCTACTGACATTGATTCAGTGTTTGACAGATACCTTAATACTTCAGGGCAGACAGTTTGTAGTGTATAAAATTCAGGCATCTTTATTTCTGCCTTGGGAAATATACTCAAAATCGCAGACAAGAGTATGCTACAGTAAATATTGGTCCAATTTTAGCATACTTCTTCACTCCTCCCTAGTTAGTTTGCTTAGGTTTTTAAGTCATAAAAGATTTTTTGGACTGAGAGCTCTGTAACAGCAAAAGGACTACCATTGAGCTCAATACCAAAGCACTGTGTTTTTACTCTTAGCTGACTTCCTAACCTCCTTCTGGTCCTTATTCTACAACTTATGCTACAACTCCAGCATCACATATAGGAGCGCAGTTACACAGATTTGATCCCTCAAACCCTAAACCTATGTATAATTCAGTAATTTAAACAGCGTGGTAGAAAATGGTTGACACACAAGATGTGGAATATGTGGAATGCAAAGTGGAAACTAAACGTATGGAAAGGAATGGTAAAAAACCACGGAAATAGAACTACTTCAAGTTCTCCACTATGTCATTTTTAAATGGTGGAACTCTTTCTTCTGACACTTCAAAAACCTTTCCAAGGCCCTGCAACACAGAGATGACAAGTTACCAAAATACCAGGCTTTATTACATTCTGGCATATGTAACTGCTGTGGCAGCAGCCAAGAATGACTGTAACAGATAATAGTTCTCAGATTCTCTGTACAAACAAGCATACTAAATCTCTGGCAAGTTTAGTAGCTTGCTGGGAACCTTCAACCATGACAGGAAACCTACCACTGCCTCATCCCAAAGAGTTTTCTTTGCATAACTATTCTGTAGATGTATATATATATATATACACACACACGCAATACACATGCCCTATATATCCCAGTTAGAGATTTATCTTCTTGTTGATTCTTTCTATCCATGTATCAGTTATAAAAACCATCAACTGGAAAAGATTAGGATTCTGGTTTTTCTCCACTCTTGCTAACAATTTCCTGTGAAGCAATGTGATAACCCTCAGTTTTTAAAATACACCCCCAAAAAGGTTGAGCTAAGTCTTCTATGAAGACCCTTCCAACCTGAGCAGTTGTAAAAAATAACTCCAAAGAATGCTTAAGAATACCTGTGTTATAAAGGTTCACAGGATAGCATCCATGATTCTTCAGCTTTTAATTTTTCACAGGCCAGAGATGCTAGCTTTGCTTCATTAATTACCCATACACAGAGTTGAAGGATGTGGTGTTTGTGGATTTTGGTTTTTTTAGGCTAAAGACATGATGTGTGATACTCTCCCAGCTCAGAAGAAAACAGACTCAGAACTGAGGAACATCTATGGCACTTTGCAGAAAAGGAGAAGCAGTAGAAGCATGCCATAGTATGAAAAAAGAACACACACTTCCGTGTTATAAAGATGAAGAAAGCCAAGCACGAGGTTAATTTGGTATCAAGGAAAGCACAGTGTCACCTGAAATACAGCCAGCGACTTTCACTCATCTCTTCCACCGATGGAACGCGGTCACCAACTCTGGTACAGTACAAGAATGCACAAAATACTCATGAGATGGTAGCTTTACAGAGCTCCCTAAGCAAAACAAAGCAAACCAGCAACAAAAAGCCCTAACCCAAACAAAAAAAGGACAAAGCATACAAAACTGAGAATGGCAGAACAATGACAAAGTGACCAAAATAATAAAAATTAATAACAGCAGTGCTTTATGATTGACATGGCCAGTGATGTTCTTTGCTCATTGAGATTCAGGCTGGCAAGACACCTGTATTCATGACAGGCTTCCTCCCCCAGAAAATCAGATTCAATAGCTCTACAAGGAGACAGAGCTGATCTGAAACAATTCCTACCACTTCAGACCTGCACGTAGTCTAAAAGAGAAAAACTTATTGGAGAAAATAATCGCAGGAGGCTATGAGTACATGAAAAAGGTGACCAACAGCCATCAACAACTGCCTAGTATCAGAGCAATCCAAAACAACTGGTAATATGTACTAAATCACTCAATTTTTTTTATAAACTCTTTAACAACTGGCTAACAATCTTTAGCAACATTGATCTCCAGTCATAGCAGAATGTGTTTTGACTCTGTATTGCCTTTTCCAGTTGTACTTAAAGAAAAACACCCGGGAAAGAATGTTTGGTTTCTAATATTTTCCACATGAATTCCTCAGCCGCTTGTGGGGGCTTTCTTTCCCTTATTTTTCCATGAAGGCATACTAAATGAACTGTATACTGCTTATGTGAAATAAAAGCCCAGATGATCAGAAATCCACAGAGGTCTTGCTTTGCAAAGAACAAGTGTACACACCTGATTGCAGGCTGACATCTTAATGAACCAAATATTTAAGGCCATAACTTGTGCTATGAAGAGCATGCACTCTTCTAATCCTTGAAGGCTGAGAGAAAGACTTCAGCTGGATTTGTTTTGGATTCCTGGTTCAATAGCTCTTCTCCCACACAAACATACACTCGAGGTCAGAACACTCTGCTCTGAAAGGGCAAAACTGAGACTTCTCTGCATATGCAGCAAAACCTAAAATTAAAACCTGCCCAACAACTTCCCCTTAGCAACTTCTGTCTTGTTGCTGTGCCTTTGCCAAGTCAGAACACTGAAGGTCTCCCAGATGTCTATAATGAGTGCAGCATTTTTGGAAAATTTTAGCTATTTTGGAAGATTTCAATGGTTTCTCAGAGGATGCCTGAGGAAGAAGAGAATTCCCACCACCATGATACAGAAATAAATAAAAACTAAAGCCCAGTCACTAAAACAACTCTGCAATTAGGAAATGTTGTTTCAGGTTTCTTTACCTAACAAAAATAAGGACTACTGAAACTGCCTGCTAAGGCTTGCCAAAGCTTGGCAGTTAAACCCATATCACCCATGTGCTCGTAGATCTATCTCAGCCCAGCTCCTCCAGCTCCACACATTCTCTTCCTGGTGTGAATTGTTACATTTTAGAACACAGAACTTATTTTAGAGATAAGGAAGCATCTCCCATGCTTAATTCCAGATACCCAAAACATAAGGCACTCTCTTTCCTACCAAAGGAAAGACCCACATGGGTGAGGCTGGAGATTCAGAGGCTGCATTGCACCTTCAGCAAGAGAGATTCAAGACTGATGATGAGACACTAGAGACTGGGAAAGAATGAGGAAGATGGGAGAAACTAGGCAGGGAAAGCCAACTGGAGGAAACAGTGCAGAAAATTACACTGTGAAAGGAAAAAGCCCACAACAAGGCAAGGAACAGAACTGTGTCTGTGTATCTGCCCTTCAAGGGTAGCAGAAAGCAGCTAAAATAAAGCAGTGAAGGATATATGTTGTAAAGTCATGGAAACAAGCTGCAAAACAGAAAGATGTAACCTCTTATCAGACATCCCTCATTCCAGTCTGAAATGTAACACAAAGCTGGATCCCAACATCAATACTCGCCTCCTACCATTGCAGCACACTGAGGCATGGTATTTAAGAAATGCACATTTTATTGTTGGACCACCCTGGGTAAGATAATGGAGAATAACCTGAGACTGCCACCAAGCTGTCAGTTTTACCACCATCCCAGATAATAACATAGCAGCTATGTGAGAGTCAGTGTTTCCAGATTTCTTTTTCAGCTAAATAAAAAGCTCTTAAAACCCAATTTCAGGTAGTAAATATCTAAGTTGACATTTTCTGTGCAATCTTTAGCTTTTATGGTAGAAGAATACTTAAAATATTTTAAGTTGAAACATACAATGATTTAAGATTGAGTAAAAGGTTGCTAAATATAACTGAAATTACTTCATTAAAATAAGCTTCCTCATTTGAAGCAGATTGGAAGGAGGGAAGGCATTAATCTACATGTTACTTCATTCAACATAAAAAGAACCAGGTCAATAACCTCTAATGCAAAATGGAAAAAACCATTGTTTTGCAATACAGATGACAGGAGTTCCCTTTTTTCCTGTAACAGACAAATGAAATGATAAGTCAGCTACTTCTTTGAAAAGAGGAACTGTGCCAGTGGTTTTGATTTACAGAGCTCCTGAGTTTTCTGAGACTGTTAAAACTTCAGGCAGGAAATTGTTTCTTTCTTTCTTGTTTCTTCTTTTTAGCCTCAGAAGGATGCGACTATATTTTTAATATCCAAGTCTTCCTTTACTTTCTAAGAAGAAAAAAATTCTGCTCCTAGAGAAGTCTGTTTACCATACATCCCACTGACAGACAGCCAAGAAATTCAAAACACATGACATCAGGGCTTTAACTCCAGTTTCTGGTTGTAATTTTTAACTTGCTCAGCATCAAGTGGCAGAAACCAAAAGCACTTAAAGATCCCATTATTTTTTACTCAGATTTTGCAGTCATGACCTCACTTTCCCAAATAGTCAAACAGCAAGCTGAAGTTAAGGCTCTGCTACAAACCACAGGTTCTCTGCTTAGCTCTACATTTAAGGTTAATGGACCCTGTACACTGCTGACATACCCTATCTAGAAAGATTCCTGCCCTTCTGATTACTTGAGACATTCAGAACAAAGCAAGGGAAGCAGAGAGCATTTTTGCTTGTTTTCCTCCTTACACTGCTTTTTACTTTACCACAACTTAATTTAGAATCATAGAATAGTTAGGGTTGGAAAGGACCTTAAGATCATCTACTTCCAACCCCCCTGCCATGGGCAGGCACACCTCACACTAAACCATGTCACCCAAGTCTCTGTCCAAACTGGCCTTGAACACCACCAGGGATGGAACACTCACAACTTCCTTGGGCAACCCATTCCGGTGCCTCACCACCCTAATAGGAAAGAATTTCTTCCTTATATCCAATCTAAACCTCTCCTGTTTAAGTTTGAACCTGTTACCCGTTGTCCTGTCACTACAGTCCCTAATGAAGAGTCCCTCCACAGCATCCTTATAGGCCTCCTTCAGATACTGGAAGGCTGCTATGAGGTCTCCACACAGCCTTCTCTTCCCCAGGCTGAACAGCCCCAACTTACTCAGCCTGTCTTCATAGATATTCATAGTTCACATGAAAATTCACAGTTTTCATGTTAGTCTCTTGCAATCTAACATAAATGGCAAGCGCTAAGGCTCAGAAAGCATCCCAGGGCCTCAGGCTTGCATCAGCACTATACACTGTGTTGCTGAGGGGGGCACTGGAACAGCATCTCATCTTCATCTCCTCCTGCCTACCATTGGGTAGAAAGGGATAGAAAAAGAGAAAAGCAGCATTTTTGTAAAATTCAGCTGGAAACTAATGTGTTCTTTTCTTAAACCCGTAAGGTCAGACAGGACTGCTTACTCTCCAGCAGCAAGGGCTCTACTACAGCACATCAGCAACAAGTTTCTAATTCTCCATCAGCTGCACACGGCTGCCACCTCCTGGCAAAAATCTTATTTCATGTGGTCTCAAACTGCAGTCCCCATCATTAACAGAGCAGCGCTTACCAAGGCAGCTGTAGACATACCCATGCAGTTCTCCAAAATACTTGTTAAATAGTTCCCTTGTTTATGTAATATCCTTCCCATAAGAAGGAAGGTAACCGTTTATTTTGTCAACCATGCCAAACAAATGACAGTTAAAATTACTGTTTACTAGCAAGGGTAGATAAATCTGCCAGAAAGCTCCAGCTAAACACTCAACTGCCTTTTGACAGCTACTTGCTCAGGAATGGCATCACAGCCTTTCCAGTTGTTCTGCCTTGTTGGCCACATTAATGATTTTTGCAAGCACAGTGCACCCAAAGGGCAGGCCTGGAATGGGTATATTGTTAGCCCTTTCTTACTTCAGGAGCAACTCAGCCGTCAGGCTCATGGAGTCTTATTACTGAACCAGATTAGTCCTGCTAAAGAAGTGTACATTCTTGGATGCTTCCACAAACTGCCTCCTAGACTCAACGGTGAGGGAATGGGGTAAGCTGCTGCCTCAGAACTGGTTTAGAGTTGACCAGGAGCTGGGCCACATACTAGAATTTAGTCCTGTCCTACCGCTGATGGCTGGAGGAGCCCTGTGACAGAGGTAATGGTTGATCGTGCTCAGAAGCTGCCTTCTGATACAGGTAGATCAAACATAACTATTCACTTCGATGGTCAGCAGCACATCCCATCTATTACTGGATGATGAGGTTTGAAGGAAATACCCAGCTATGTTTCCTAACAAAAGACGTGCAGACATCAGGGTAGAATGCTCAGGACGCCAGCACCTATGATGAGAGCTGTTAGAGACAGTTTTATTGACCTGGTTGCATCTAGGTCACTCTGGAAGATGCTTTGGAGTCCACTCAAAAGGAGATCAGAAAAGGGATAGCCACACACTGTGGCCATTGCAGTGGCTGCAGGCAGCTCTTGGCTGACTGTTCAACCACTGCAAGCAGACTGCAAGCAGTGTTCTTACCTGTGTACTGCTGTCCAGAACTCATCTCCTGCTCCCTTGTACCCATCCCTCGGACAGTCTGCACATGCTGCCAGTTATGCAGATTGTGCCTGTCCTGCTTGCAGAGGTGTGTTAGTACATTCATTCCCCATATACCACCACTGCACAGAAATCTCCTTCTGTTGTCAGAGATGCCAAACGGAAAGCTGCACATGGCACGTATGCCAGGTACTTTTAGTCATTGCATAGCTCTCACATGTAACAGAAACACAAACCAGTCAGGTTGGACTTCAAAATATCAATAGGATGTGGTATTTCACAATCACTAATGATACAACTGCACTAGAATTGGTTTTGTTGTTGACCTCACAACATGTGTTGTATTTATTACCTGTTGTTAGAGACATGACCTTCAGAGAACTTGACTACACAGAAGTGATGCTTCTTTCTGGTGTGCTAGCCAGATGTCTGGAACTTGCATTTAAAGACAGTTTTAAAAGACAGAAATGGATTCTTTTAGCACCAGAAAAGAAAACCGTGATTTCCTAATGTTTGCCGTTAGTCAGAGGTGAGATACTCTAAATCACTGCTGAAATGCTGTCTCCAACTGGAAGCATGCTACCTTCAGCGAGGAGTTCACATGCATTTCTGAAAGTGCTACCCATTTTTTTCTTTTTGCCAACCTACAAACAATGTCACCTTCCACCACAAGAATTCACTTCAGTTTTCCAAAAACAGCATCAGTCCTCAAGAAAGATCATTTCTTCCAAAGACTGACACTGATTTTACCTAAGAATTTTTTTCTTATCCTATCACAAGACAACGGGGTACAAATTCTGGTTACCACAATTAGAAAGCAAGACAAAGTAAGCTTTCAAGCGCCAAAGAGCACAAATAATTTACCTATGAAAAACATACCGAAGGTTTTTTACAGTGTGTATTGTTTTAATTTTACTCTATTCACCTTCCCCCCTCCCCTCCCAGCTGTCAAAACTCAGAATATCACAGAATGATAACATATGTGATCTCTAACAATGACTGGTTCACAACTCTAACATCTTCTGTTGATAAGTATCCTCAAGCATGAAGGTACTTGCAGCCTGAATGTACTAAGTATTTGTCAGGATTTACAGACAAATGCCTATAATCTCACTATTTACCATTTTCACAGGTATCACCAAAGCAGAAGGAAATAGGGCTATAAGACTAGCAGGATCTCACTTATCCCAGTTGTTTAAATAACATCACATTTGTTTGGATAGATGTTTGAAGTGCATTCAGTTTAGCACCATCCACTAAAGACTCCACTTAAACATAATGGGGCCGTTACCAGAAGTCAAAAGACAAGGAAAAGTCTTAGAACACTTAGAAGTTTACATAGAACTAGACAGATTAATTTTCTTTTCAATTTAGGGGCTTCTGTATCAGGCAACACTATTCCATATACAACTGGGCTGACAAGGACCTAGGTACTTGCTTGCAGAGCATAAGAGATCTTTCTGCTGAGTCCCAACAGAATCAATACATTTTCTTCACCAGCCTGCACTAGCACCTTCCTCTATAAAACATAATGTTCTAAACACCTAGAATAGTTCTAGCAAGCACCAAACAAGTTCTGCAGAGCCATGCTCAATTCACACAGTTGCCAGCTGAAAAGTGAAGTTTCCCCAGCATAGTTGCATACTGACCTGATGTTCAGCCATGAGAGCATGGGAGTTGTACCTCCACCAACAATCCACACAGTGAAAAAGACGATGAGGAGAGTTGTTGAGAACATCATTTGATGGGAGTAGGTAGCAGTATCTCGTATGGCCAAAGCAAAAGCCATGGCTCCCCTGAGACCTATGCGAAAGAATGAAATAGAAGAGCTGCAGTAGTGGGATCACACCTATTGATAACACAGCATCTTTTCCCTGCTCCTTCCCTGCCATGCAGGTACAAAGTGATGGGCAGAAAGCACTGAGTTCTGGCAAGTTTTAATTCTCATATTTCCCTGATAAATCATGCCCTGCGATAATCTAGAACATGATTTTCCCTGGTAGTTTTCTGTAACTTACAGAATTCACAAGTGCTAAGAAAAGGTGTAAGTATTTCCAGAGACTAACAGGACAGAAATGCAGAAACAAGCAAATTGAGGACAACAGGGAAACATATTATGGAAATCAAGCAGCTTCCTGAATCCAAATGAAGATGCACACTTCCAGATTCCATAACTGAAGCATGAGTTCTTGATATGAATTTATCAGCTGGAAAAATACCTCAGTTAATAACATGTTCAGATGCAGACTATATTCCTCTTCCTTCCTTCCAGCCCCGATTATGAAACTCCTCTAGAAAGGACAAGCCATGGCATTTGGCCACCTGCAGGCCTTTTTAGGGGAAATCACAGGATGGTTAAGGTTGGAAGGGACTTCTCGATGTCATCTAGCCCAATTTCCCTGCTTAAGCAGTGTCACCTGAAATAGGCTGCCCAGGACCATGTCCAGATGGCTTTTGAGTATCTTCAAAGATAGAGATGCCACAACCTCTCTGAGCAACCTGTGCCAGTGCTTGGACACAGCGAGAAGTGTTTCTTGATGCCCACAGAGGAACCTCCTGTATTTCAGTTTGTGCCCTTTGCCTCTGATCCTGTGACTGGGCACCACAGGAAATAGCCTAGCTCTATCTTCTTTACGTCCCTGGCACTTCTTGAGGATGCACGTGTTTAGACACACAGGCACGCACTCCATTATTTGCTTTAAATTACAAACATGAAAAGATATCTGTGTGGCAGAAATTGTAAGGGAGTCTAAGTTCCTATACCTTGCTTTCTCCAACTATGTCTTAGAGTGCACCCAGAAATGCACCTCGATTTTCTCAGCAGAATCTTGTTTCTGCACAATGTGTACATCTCAGCTAGAAATAACCTTCTGGAAGAGATACCTCCCAATTCCCTCATTCCCTTCAGATGTACTTCAAAATGAAAAATACTCTGTTCCCAACGTGAGGTGACTGCTTGCTGCCAGCAGCTGGCATTTTGACATGTCACTCTTCTCAGACATGACGCACTCTCTGTAAAGGTTGAAAGATACCTGATGACATGCTGCAATAACCATTCAGGCTCTATTCAGGAATAGAATGAATGTGGGTTATAAAAACAGAAGGTAGTACCATAAATGAGTTAAAAGTAAGACTTTTTGCTTTACCAAACTTTTTTGGTTTTACCTGAAAACATCATCATGTGCTGAAAGTTCCAGCTGATCTTATGCCTTCTGCCCAGGTTCAGCAAGAAGGAGAGAGGGTAGATGTGTGCAGCTCTGCCAAAAAAGATTGCAATCTATTCACAGCTGAGGGTTAAGGATTTCACTTTCCTGAAGGATGCACTCTCGGGTACCTGGCTGTACTTCATAATATCAGGTACCGGTTTACCTCATAATATCAAAGGTTCATGTTATCTCTATCTATATAAACCAGACTTTCATCAATTATGTGCACACACAACTCATGGCACAGAAAGCAAATTTCAACATAAACAAGTTTGTTTCTGCACAGTGAGATTATACTTAATATCAACATTAACAGTCCTAGAGAGGAAGAATTTCCTTAGAAAGAAAAAAATAAATAAAATCACACTTTAAACAGCTATCACCACCACCATTTGATTCTGTGTTTCAGGTCCACAGAAATGCAGGCCTATGTACAGAAGCAAACCCAGTGTAAGACCAGCAAGTGACAACTCCATTTTGGCTCCTGCAGAGACAAAAGCTCCTACTGAGTTGCAAGCACTTGAAAATACAGAGTTACTAAGATGATAAATCCAAACCCCGCTTGTTAGTACTAGAATTAAGTTTAAAAGAGTACTGTAGAAATTCATGGTGGTAAGCTCCTTCACAAACCCTTCTGTGGTGTAAAACATCCAGTGGTTCCAATGGAGAAGCAGAGAGCTGAATACACCCTCTACTGTCAAAGGAGCACTTTGAGACAAACTAGAGTGGTGTGCCGAAATCCCATAAAACACCAATGCAATTAGAAGCCAACCAAACACTGACCATTTGCTGCTAGGATAACAGCATTAGAAGAATGAAACAACTTTCTCATGGAAAAGAAAGAAAACCATGTATGAGCTCTAGATATCACCGCACTGTTGTCATAACTAAAACAAATTAATACTACTTGTCTGCAGGAAGTTGTGCCTCCAGGAAAATAAGATTTGTATTATTACTTTGTAAAAAAGCTTCAAATAACTTTCATAGCAATCCTTTTGCAGGCTGCAGAAATAAGGCATCAGAAGCCATCACAACCAATGCATGTAAGAACAACATCTAGCATTCTGTCAATGACATTGAGGCTTTAGCTGTACCTTTGCAGTCAAGCTTTTGCCTTTCAACAGCTAATGATGCCTCTACATTTCACACCTGCAAGGTCTGAACTCATCAGGGACAGTAGCTGTTGAGGCAAAAAATGGGTGCTAATATGACTGACGTGCTCACAAAGGTAGAAAAACACTCAAGAGGCAACAGAGGTTAAGTGGGGTGGTAGAAAAAGATGTGGAAAATGTAATAAAAGATAGGTGGGTAGGAAGAGAAAGGAACAAAATAAGTACTGATATTAAACCCAAGACAGATAGCATAACCTAAGAGAGGATGGAAGGCCACAGCAAAGACAGAAAATTGCAATAGTTAATATACCAGATGCAACTACTCTGCTCATGTATCTCCAGTGGCTGCAGGGCTCTGGAGCACTTTTTAGGTCAGAAGAACAGACATGAGGAGTCACAGGAGGACATTTATTACTGCTGCAGAAAAAAAGTGGCCAAAGGAAAATGAAGACAAATAGAATAAATCCATGGAAGCAGTAGAAAGGTAAGAGGCAATAGCAGAAAGAAGGAGAGAGAAGTAGTACATTCCACATTAGGCCATCTTTATATGTCCTTCCACTAAGTTTTATCTCTGCAGCAGACATAGAGAAACCAAACCTGGAAGATTAGCTCCTATTGCTTCATGCACACTTCTAATTGCTCTGAAATTTCAAGCAGCCAGAAATACAGTGAAAAAATAGTTACATAAGCCATTTCTACAGGGGCAGCATGCAGAGAGCAATCTACTGATTCCTAGCTTACATGAGTGAGATACTACAAAAGCGTTCAGTTCTAGGAAATAAGAGCCATGTATCAGTCAGCAAGGGACAACAGGAACTGCATACCCAGCGCCAACACCAGCCCTTTCAGCACTCTGTACCCTCCATGTCACTGTCTGCACCACAGCTCAGTTCCTTCCCCCTCCCATCACCTGAGATCCTGACCTATACATTTAGGGCACTGCTCAACTGCTCACCCACAATCCTCTTTACTCACTTGAGGCTGGCTGGCTTGCTTGCTTGCTTTCTTCAAGGGACCATTAGAAGTGAAGAAATAAATGAATCCTTTTCTAGGCCTCCAAATTCTGAATACAAAAGCAATACAAGCACTACTAGCTGTCAATAGCCAAGTCATACAATAAGGAACTTGATTTATCTATTGAAATTATACAACTTCTAGCACTTGCTCAGGTAACAGGCAACTGTGTGGCACAGAAGCTTTGATGTAGGGAGTAACCACAGATTGTTCGCACAATTATTGTGCTTGCAAGACATCAGGAAAACTCAGGTCAGCCACCATCTTCTATGTGGCAATGCCAACAGACATCGTAAGTTTTCAGGTATATAAGATAATAGAGAAACCTCACACAAAGTGAAAAAGGATACAAAAGCTCCAATAATGAAAACTGGACTGAATATGTGTTTCTGGAAAGTAAACAGCGCCAAACCCATATAAGAAAATATGAAGTTCTCAGCCAGGAAGTGCAATACCTCAAAGAGCTAGGAACAAAACAGTAACATGTTAAAGGCCAAGCAATAAAGATGCTTTTCAGAAACAAGAGTATGCAGACTACTACAGCAATACACTATATAAAAAATGAAAGACAGTCTTGCCTGCTTAGTGCGGCTTCTTGATTCAGCTGACAAGTTATTGTATGTATAATGTGCCTGGGTAATTCCACAGAAGAGGACAGCCACCACACCTGTGAACAGAATCACATGCAAAAATTAGCCTGCTATTCTGTGAGCTCAACACATTTTCCCTTCCCAAGTTCTATTAAATTTATACATAATCCTTAACCTTGAGATTTTTATGAACCTTATTTTCAAGTGAGTTAGATTGCAGGTTAGGGAGGTGGTGTTTGAACCAAACCATTGTTCTTAAAAGTCTTTGGTACACAGTGATCTGCTCCCTCAATGGCATTGTATAGAACGGAAAAAAAAAAAAAAAAAACAAATAAATAAAAACACCATGTNGTTAGGGAGGTGGTGTTTGAACCAAACCATTGTTCTTAAAAGTCTTTGGTACACAGTGATCTGCTCCCTCAATGGCATTGTATAGAACGGAAAAAAAAAAAAAAAAGCATTAAATACCAACACCATGTTTCTCTTAGAAAAGCTTACATAACAAACTGGAAAAACAGCTGCAAAGATGGGCAGGACTTCAGTCTCCATATGCTCGAATCCCAACAACTCACCAGTAAACCCACAAGCTTCTGCAAGCAAGAAGGTGCTCCAGGACATCAGAAAGAAGAGAGCCGTTTCCAGCAGGGGGAAGCAGTGTAACTTGGTAAACTTCGTCACGTTAAAGTCATTTGTTAAGGGGTCAAAAAAGAAATTCTCTGGCTTCTGTGTACCCAGTATTGATGAAAAACACCTATGTGCTAACAATGAACGCCCCTTGGGAAGTAAAACATTTTTTAGTGCTGAAAACCAAATCCCATTACATCAAGACAAAACTTGAAAACCAAGGTCTCCCCTTGGCAACAATCAATTTAGGATATTTTTGCTGCATATCAATGGTGTAACTGTGGCTCCACCTCTTTGAGGTAGTATCTTACTCTATGCCACGTTTCCCTGCAAAGTGGGGAAGGGATATATACCTGGTATTCCTTTTAAACTGTCATCTTGGGTTTTGTTTGGGGATTTTTGTTGTTGTTNGCTCCACCTCTTTGAGGTAGTATCTTACTCTATGCCACGTTTCCCTGCAAAGTGGGGAAGGGATATATACCTGGTATTCCTTTTAAACTGTCATCTTGGGTTTTGTTTGGGAGTTTTTGTTGTTGTTTAGGATTTGGTGTACCCCCATAGGATCCCTCCTACCTTTAAATAAAGCATAAAATACATTCAGAAGCATGTAATTCACAGTAGTTCTCGACTACAGCAACTCCAAGAGATGAGGTAGATTTATTCAGAACATTTCTGCTCAGATTTGTTGACAAAACTTCTTCAGCAAGTGTGGCTTCCTCTGTTCTTTCAAGGCAAAACATAAATCCTGCCTACAACAGAATATACTTGCGCTCCTTGTGTTCATATGTTTCAAAGTAAAAGCCAACTTGATCAGAGCAATTCAGTTTTTCAGCAGGAAGAACAAACAAGTCCATCTTCCAAGGGAGAGCAAACCTTGAGAAATGTCCAGCACACTGAATTAACAGTTCATACATCTACTGAAGAAGTACAACAAACTTCAGTAGTGTTAAATATAGCTCTTCACATACTACAGAAGTTGTTCATATACTCCTAGAAGTTTGGGTTGTTTTTTAGCTCATTGCTGCTTTGGCACCAGGTGAACACTGAACAACTTACTGTAGCTGAGGTGCAGATAGCTATGCACAACTCTAGTAGAAGAGACACAGAAAGAAACTAATGTGCTAGCAGAAGTGGTATAGAGATCCTTGGTCTTTCTGAAAGCTGACAACTAGCATGATGTTCTCTGACATCCAAGTGTGAAAACAGCAAGGCAAAGACACTTGAAACGGTAAGGTGGTAGCATTCTGCCCTGCTCTTATGAAGGCAATTGGTACCTCAATGGACATGTCAAGACTGCACGGTCATCCACCATTGCTATCCATGAGTAACACAGCTGCATACTGGGCTTTCTAAAGCAACACACACCAGCTAACAGCAGCACTGCTGCTTGAGGAGTCATGGCTCCCTACAGGATGAGGATCATAAAAGCAATGAGCAGCGCTGGTTTTCACAGGAAATTCACAGGCCCTGGGAGGCCTGGGGCTCACAACACCCTCACCTGCCTCCTGCAAGCAGCAGTCAAGTACCCCAGAAGCCTCTGTGGGAACAGTCTCCTGTGGGCTTTATCACAGAATATCACATAATTCACAACAAGCCACAAGTGATTAACACCAGAGGAAAGCAGCTGGCAGTGCTTCAATGGAAGTCTAGCTAGGATGAAGCAATCCTGAGACAAGCCACCCCTCCCCACCCACATCTACTTCTCATTGGCATTCTCTGCTAACTTGAAGGAGGGCAAGAGCTCTGAACCACAAACTCCAACCACATCTTCAGCCATGACCTTGCTTTGTCAGAAGTCTGCCCTCAAAACAAAAGCCCAAACCATCATCAGAAAAATATTATTCTCCATGACAGTTGGCTTTACACCAAATCTAAACCTCAGAATTTTTAAGCAGCTGTTAATTCTCCACAGTCACTTCCTCACATAAACTATCTCTCTAAAACTTTTGAGGAGGTACTGTTACAATCCACTGAATTTCTCCCAATCACTCCTCCAAGATCATGCTTCTGGAGCAGCAACATCCACCATAGCAACCACAGAAACCATCTTCTCACAGAGCACTCAGATAACCCCACCATAAGCTCATCCCAGTGCCCGTCTCAAAAGGCACTCATGGTTGCTTTTGAAACTGGATAGCACGGTCAGAGAGGAAGAGGTTAAACCTTGTTCCCCCAGAGTTAGGCAAGGGCCCATATCAGAACCAATTCCTCATTTTCAAACATTTCTGGCAGCTTTGAGAATAAAATTCTTTATTCCCCTTGGTGTTATTATAAATGATCATAAGAAAACATTTCATTAAATCTGAAATGAAACCTTGTGCTCATTATTTTGGAAGAAGACGAAGGTGAGAACAGGGGGAAAAAAAAACCCATTCTTTCATAAAATTGACCAAATTAAAGCATAAATTCAAATTAAATTAAATTATTGTTTCTGTTTTCTTAACTTTGTGTATTCCTTAGACATGGCCTTCTGCTTCACTTCATTGCAAACCAGGCAGATTCTGCAATTTACAAATAAAATACAAAGTGGTACAATACTTAACTGCTATAAAAACAACCACAGAGAGTGAGGTCAAGACAGATTGCTGAAAGCCAGAACAAGTCCTTGTATATTATCTGCATCACATTTGGAAACTAAGTATTCTCTCTGCTTTCAAAGGGCAACGCACATCTGCATGAAACCCCTCAGAGAGGAGTGCTTCACAGCTACTGGAATAACAGTCTGTTTCATTCATTACTTAAGGGCTCTAATCAGCTACATAGCGTAAAATGCAAAATTACAGTTTCCATCCACATTCTTGCATGACATTCAGCGTTTTCCCAAAAGAAAATAAAGTTGCATAATAGAGCAACCCAACTAAAACAACAGAAATACACATACAAACCACTACAGAGACTGCCTTCTGAACAGCTTCTCCCCTCCCAGCCTCATATCACCTCCTGAGCACAAACATCAAAACCAGTAAGAACTAGATGCTGCCTCAGAGCCATGACTTTACAAAATGGATCTGAATGCATTGTCAGCTGTAATTAGTACCCAACTGGCAAGCCAAAGACCACAGCAACAGCTTTTGAGCAACTGGAGCTATGGATGACCAGTAGCCTAAAAGCCAGATGGAGAATCATGCTTCTGGGTCACATTGCTTGTGGATCAGTGCAGCTGGAAGACTAAATACTAAAGCATCAAAGGCACATCTTCCCCTTACACCTGAAGGGTTTCAGTCTTGCAGAAATGTCAGACAAATCTGCACAGTGTGTATATAACAGGATGCAGTTAAGACATTATTGCTTATGATGAGGAGTCATAGGTTCATGATTATTGTATAAAATAGCACATTATACCCCTTTAGGTCAATGTTCGGAAGTCTAGGCAGATCAAAGCAACCTGGGATAGGTGCAAACATGGTTATGCTAGCCAGTCTGAAAGAAAAGAGCTTTCCTTTTTTCCTGAAGAGGCA
Organism: Agapornis roseicollis; assembly: GCA_002631895.1. Taxonomy (NCBI): domain Eukaryota; kingdom Metazoa; phylum Chordata; class Aves; order Psittaciformes; family Psittacidae; genus Agapornis; species Agapornis roseicollis. The sequence continues at coordinate 34,205 of NDXB01022195.1, forward strand.
TTATGATTTCTGGATCAGGTCAGGCTTAACACCTACTGCCTGAGCATGAAACAAAACCCACACAGACTGCTTCCTGAGTATCTCAGAGCTCTAATCAAATAGCAGCAGTAAGCTTCAAGAGAACAGGACAGATCATTCAAACAACATCACCTTATGATGTTAAATCTGGTAGAAATACAATCTTATCCAAGACAGATAACATCAGATTACCAGCAGAAAGTTTAAATGCAGGAATTTGAGAACCTATAGGGTCAAAAATACCTATTAACGATTTTGCTGATGACAGAATCACACAGCAGTTATCATAGGAGATGTCTTTCAAGACTAATAATAAAGACTATTCTTCTAATTTGATAAAAAGAAACTGAACATTAGGACACATCCATTTACAGCCTCCCCTGTGCTTCTAGCATGCAGTGCTATTGTGTGTACTGTATTACCTCAAGTGCAGCTACTGCTATATTGGAAAAAGTTGATTTCTGTGGGTATCTAAAATGCCTTTCTATAGACAAAGGTCACATGACTACCGATCACATATTCATACTCATTAAAACAAGCTAGCATCAATTTTGGTATAGGTGGAAACAGAAGAACCTTGTTAATACCTGAATGTGGCATCTAGCTTGGAAGAGCTAAACGTGAAAAAGGATATCAGAGCTGTCACAACTCCTGTCACTGCTCCCATCATGAAAGAGCCACTGAATATTCCCAGAAAAACACCAACAGACTTGAAAAATGCTGCTGCATCAAAAGCATGGGTATTTTCTCCTGTTGGCTGGTACGCAACTATGGATCTGGAAGGACAGTAACACAATGAGAAGTTAGAAGTGCAATCAGAAAAGTTGTATATCAAGTTTTAGGTCAACAGCTGGCTGAAGATGAGCCAGCACTGGCCCAAGTGGCCAAGAAGGCCAACAGCATCCTGGCCTGTAACAGAAATAGTGTGGCCAGCAGGAACAGGGAAGTGATCATCCTGTACTCAGCACTGGTGTGGTTGCACCTCAAATCCTGTGTTCAGTTCTGGGCCCCTCACTACAAGAGAAATACTGAGGTGCTGGAGCAGGTCCAGGGAAGAGCAATGAAGCTGGTGAAGGGTCTGGAGTACAAGTGTGATGACGATCAGCTGTGGGAACTGGGGTGTTTAGTCTGAAGAGAAGGCTCAGGGAGGACCTCATTGCTCTCTACAACTACTTGAAAGCAGTTTGTAATGAGGTGGGGGTCAGTCTCTTCTCCCACATAACAAGGTGTGCCAGAGGAGCTTTGAATTGGATATTAAGGAAGATTTTTTCACAGAAATGGCTGTCAAGCATTGGAAGAGGCTGCCCAGGGAAGTCGTGGAGTCACAGTCCCTGAAGGTATTTAAAAGATGCTTAGATGTGGCAGTTAGGGACATGATTTAGCAGTGGACTTGCCAGTATTAGGTTCTTGGCAGTACTGGGTTAATGGTTGGACTTGACCTTAAAGGTCTTCTCCAACATAAACAATTGTATGATTCTGTAACAGCAACAGAAGAGACAATCCCATACTGAGGGCAAATGTGCCATTCTGGTGTACATACGCATGAGGGATCTTGGCAAATATTTGCAATGTGATTAGCTTAGCTCAAGACAACCCACTTAAATTTAAAATAACATTTCTTAAAAAAAAAAAAAAAAAAAAAAAAAAAATTTAAAAAAAAAAAAAAAAAAAAAAAAAAACATTCACAAAANGGATCTTGGCAAATATTTGCAATGTGATTAGCTTAGCTCAAGACAACCCACTTAAATTTAAAATAACATTTCTTAAAAAAAAAAAAAAAAAAGGCATTTATTTTAAGCAAATACAGAAAACAATTAGGTAATTTCAGAGTAGAAATTCAGGTAGTAACTTACGAAGATAATACAATGGCAACAGCGTCATTCAACACACTCTCTCCAAAGAGAAGGGCATAGAGATCGACATCAGCATGCAGCTCATTAAATATTGCTAGCACCGTAACTATAGAAAGAAAAGAAAAAACACAGTGGCTGACTTCAGGAACAACTGCATGAGCTGATAGAGCTGACTCCAGTTTGCCTAGAAATACAAGTGCAGGATCAAAATTCTACCAGGAAACAGACTAGTCACGTTTATCTATAGGTAAGCAAATTCCATCATCAGTTTTAGGACAGCTTCATTAGGGGGTGGCTCTGTTATCCTCCCATATGCACTGTATCTATAAGAAAGCCTCCATGATCAAGAGGAATGGGGCAGACAAAGCCTGATGCTATTTTTCATTATTCTTTCTTTAGAACATGCTCCGTGAAAGATTATCAACAAAACATTGTGCAGCTCTTGCTACTTTTAAAGGCTATATGGATTGTTGACATAGCTTTATTATTTCAGCCATTGTAAAGGAGTGCTAACAATCCTGTTTCCCTAAGCACACTCTGTGCTACAGGAGTGTGCATTTGGACATTATTTGAAAAGGGCAACACTGCTAAATATTCATAAAAATCCTTTCAAGACACTTCAGACTGAGATGAAAGACCATGGTGTGGAAGATGCTTCTGCATACGAGCTTCAAAAATCACCTGGTGATTATTTGCATAAATTGCATGCAATGACCAGCTGTTCAGAGCTCAGCTCAGTCACACAAGCTCCTTCCCATTTTCACACAAATCACCACTGAGTACCTCAGATAATCTGTTTTAAACATCAAGCTTCATATTTCACCGCTCCCCACCCCAGCCCAACACACACCAGCTCTCCAGACTGTCCTGTTAAGCAGAGACACCTGTGTGAGCCTGCTGGACTTTGAAGGTTGACTGGATTATTTTGGCAAAAGCTCAAATTATCCTGCCACAAGAACATTCTTCTACTTAAACTTGTAATACATGAAGTTCATTTGGAGGAGGAAAAATGTAAGCACATCACACCTAAAGAGCCTTAAAGCCCTAAATATTGCTCTTAAATTAACCAATGTTCCAAGCAATGCAGCTAAAGGAATAAGTCCTTCTATCCAGACAATGTAATAGATTCATCTATTTGCAGTCAGACTTGATGCACACTAAACATAAAGCCTACTGGGGAAAAAAGTGAAGATATTTGAACAGTGAAGTTACATATTTCTCCAAACATACTACCATGTCGTATCGGTCTAGCTCCAAACCAAGACAGAACAGCTTTCACAACACTCAGAATTTGCATACATTTCTGAGAAAAGGATCAGAGGTACTAGCATAACGTAACTGAAAATCATGTGCTGTTAATAGCTTTGTGCCATGCAGCTAAATCATAGCAATGGGATTATTTTGGAAGGGTGTTAAAAAATGTTCAGCAAGCTACCTGGATCAGTGGCAGATATTATCGCTCCGAAGAGGAGGCAGTCTGTGTAATAGAATTTATCAGAGAGCTGACCCACCAACTTCATTAGTTTCACAACCCCATACATGAGATTCCTGAAGAGAAAGAGGATAAAACAGTCCAAGTCAAACAAGCGGGTGCATTTCAGAGAGGCAAAAGAAAAGCACAAGCAACAGTCCTTCAGGGAGGCTTGGTTATGCTACAGCTCTGTGGGATACTGCCACAGTTTAACACTAAGCTCTCAAAATTAGTTTTCCTCTTTTACCTAGGAAAGGAGTCAATTGATACATGAACTGGAAGTTATAAGTTACAGCCAGCAAAAAAGCATGAAATCTGTTCACACAACTAATGCACAGAATTTATAGGCTCTTTTTTCCACCAAAGGGAACATTTCCCTACTCAAAATTGCTTCTCCCAATGCAGCATACAGGCCAAAGATTCTGAGCTAAGAATAGCCTTCAAAATATTTCTCTACTGAAATTCTCAGAGACAAACCAATGTCACCTATGCAATTCAGGATTTCTGTGTTTCAGAATATTCATACACAAGACACAGCAATATTAGCAGCAGAAGAGATAGTACGCAAGTAAATCAACATGACAAGCTATGAAACTATATGTGTGTGCACAGATACACGTAAGATTATATATACACACAAGTACATAGAGAGAGAGCATGAGCATGCATGTAGGCACTGAAAGGACATCTCAAGGTTTGATAGCTAAAATTCTGTTACAAGTAATGTCCACAATTCAAGTAAAGTCAACTTCAATAAGAGTTGAACAAGGTGGATTTGCTACATTAGAAACTGGATGCTGCTCTTGAGTTCAGTGCACTTGCCAAGTGATTCGAAATTGACAATATTTTGTCAATACTATAAACTTGTCAATTTCAAGGGACAGTACCCTTTAGAAGTGGGGTGAGGGTCAGNGGTAAAGTCAACTTCAATAAGAGTTGAACAAGGTGGATTTGTTTGGGTTTTTTTGTACTGGACTGCTACATTAGAAACTGGATGCTGCTCTTGAGTTCAGTGCACTTGCCAAGTAATTCGAAATTGACAATATTGTGTCAATACTATAAACTTGTCAATTTCAAGGGACAGTACCCTTTAGAAGTGGGGTGAGGGTCAGCCAAAGTTGCATTTGCACTTTATATGGAGGATGCAAAAATAAAATCCTCAAACAAATTACAAAATTGATGCAATCTGGCAGTCTCAACATACACTTTAGCAACTCAAACTTTAGTGTAGAATGGAACTGATATCATGAAGTTTACTTACCCAATAATAAAACAAGAGACTGCTGTTCCTAAAAAGGCATAAGCCAAGATAGACCCCAAATTCCTAAAAAAGTGTCTCTGCATAGAAAAAAGAGGTTTATAATCTTATTTAGAAGAAGTTTTATCACCTGTTGAAAACAGAAGCACACTATTACATGCATTAATACACAAACCCTCTTCCATTTTGGAGAAATGCTCAAATTACTGCAATGTAAATTCTCTCTAAATTCAATAAACTGAATACATCAAATCTTAACTATTACATCCTACATGTAGTGTATAGACAGGAAATCTTCCACACAGATGATTTCGTAAGAGATGTAAGAATTAACTGCGAAGCTGGAAACCAGCACCAATTCATGGTATCTTTGATTAAGAGCAGAACCTGGACCCTACTGCCATTCAGGGTCTGGCATATCCACACTGGCACTCAGGTTTGGGTCCACTTCTCAGCATAATTTACTGCATTTTAGGTATATGAGAAGGACAAAACCAATTCATAGCAGGACATCTTTTACTTTAAATGAGAATCTTAACCTCTGGTAAAGTTCAAAGGAAAACAAATCTTCAAGATTAAATAGCTTAATGTGTTTATAGTAAAAATTACATTTACTTTCTCTTCAAACAATATGACCTAACCATCTATAGGGGAAATGAAATTTTTCTTACTGCCATAAAAAAAAAAACCTTGAAATGGAGAGTGCACTCCTGAATAAACCTGCAGTCTCACATAAGAAAAGGGATATTCTCCTCAGAAATGGTTACACTTACTTTTTTTAGGCTGTAACCAGCATGAAAAATAATAGGAGGCAACAGAATGTTGAAAAAAACTTCTGGGTCAAATGTTACCTAAAAAGTAAAATATGAAACTTCAGTTAGAAACAGATATACACAAGTTGTTAAGTCTTTTTCCTCTTTCCTGTTCTGACAATCACTATTTTTGGTTATTGAAATAGCTAAGTTGGCCCTCAAAAATACCAGCCAGCTCTATACATGTGCAGCAGCAGAAAGCTGCAGCTCTTCTTGGTAAACTGCATCTAGAAAAGACAGATGTTACACATCCAACACTAATGATTACCTTGCAGCAGTCCCAACACAGTCCCCAAAGCTAAAAAAAGTTGCTAAAGATCTTCTGCTGTGGCACATGATACTCACACATCTGCAGATGAAATGCTATTTTAGCTTTGGTTTCTTGCAAGTCTAGAGACTGCACAATTATTGCAGACCAATCAAGTCAAATGCAAGACTGGTTTTCAGGAATTAGAATCATATGCCCCTTTCATGTATTTCAGTAGAAGCTCCAGATATTCATGATAATTATGCATGACAACCCTTTTACAAGGGCATGCAGTGATAGACAAGGGCAAATGGCTTTAAACTGGAAGAAGTTAGATTTAGGTTAGATATTAGGAATAATTTCATTTCAGCTAGCTTTTGATATCTATAGCAGACAGGTACATATAAACAGACACCTAAGCTCTCTTCATAGCAGAAAGTATTTTTCTGTTACAAACCTTAAAGTCTCAATTCTATATGTCAAAGTCTAGCTTTGGTATACACAAATGGTGGTTAATCCCTGACACTGAAGAGAGTAAGAAGCCAAAGAGCAGATCTGAGTAACATCTGACAGATTAATTTCTCTTTCAGTACTAGGCTGTCTCATTTAGTGGATTATGGGGATGTAAGCAGTAACTATTTCCTGACAGTAAAGAGATATAAAAAAAGCAGAGAAAAAGCACTAATCATCACTTTTCACTTAGAAATTATCATGTTCCTTATATTGTATTATACAAGGCAGTGTCAGGGGTTTTTTTGTTCAATTGGTCTTCCCAAATTCTACAGATGTTAGAAACACACGTTAAGTCTTCATAAAGCCACCAAAGGCTTTGGGAAAGCACTACATACATGCAACAGCAGAATATAATACAGAAGGTGCTTTTGAATTAGGCATTGAAGTGCTGTTACTATCAGTAATACAGACACTTGATACTGCCTAACATTCCAAACGGGATGGAGGGGGGAAAGTAGTGGAGGGAAGCATAGATAAAGGAGAAACACTTAGCCAAGCACAAGAAAGGCCTATCCTCACCTTCCGCAGCATGTCATTTTGCTCCACGTTGTGGATCTTCCCAGGGCTTATTTCCCCTTTGAGCGTATACTCAAAGAACTTCCCGCTGACGTTGACCAGCAGCGTTGTAAACGGCCTGTCCTCCTGTGAGCAGCTGAATGGCTTATCGTGGCCACTGGTCGAGGGAGTCCCATATCGCAAGATCACCCCAACTATGAGTCCTGGAAGAGAGTTAAGAAATCCATGAGGCTGATTTCCTCCTCCTGTACCTAACTTTCTAGTTTCAAATGACATCCAGGAACATCACAAGTATATGTGTGTGTACCATAAACATTTTGCGGCAAATTGTTACTATCAGTTTCCTGCAGAGGAAAAGACTCACTGCGCACATCAAAGCTGCCAATGAAATTATAAAATCTGGCACCTGCCTGAAATGACAAACAAAAAAAAACCCAAAAAGACTTCATTTCTTGCTTTGTCTTCCCCACTCTCAGACCCATAACATGCAAACCCTGAGTTACACAAGAGGCTAAACAGTAGGACACGCTGCACTTGCCTAAAGACAGAACTGAGTAGATAAACCACTGCCAGCAAATGACTGCTGAAAACATGTGACTGTAACAGAGCTGAAACAGTGGTGTTTGCCACAATGATTTACAGCTGCAGAAAGGATGCAGCTTTTATGCCCAACAATTCTAAAAAGCAAACAGTGTTTGTTGAACAATCTCCTGCATATTCTGCAAACTTGGCAACTAAAATCTGGATAACATGCACAAAGCTATGTCTTTTGCAAGCATTTTCCACATTTCACTAAACCAAAAATAAAGATAAAAATGAGCAATGACAAGAGACCTAAGATTCAAGAACATAGGATGAATTATTCAGCCAGCCTAGATAAAAGCCAAACAGAAAACACTATCAATAAGGGATGCATCAAACACAATGCCAAAAAATAATTTACAACATAATAGAAGGGCCATGCCAGGAGGCTGGAGAAGCATAAGGTTCTAACTCAGCACCATTCCTTTTAAAATGTACTAAGAACATGACTCTAGTTCTGTGCAGAGTATGTATAAGAACAAAGTGGGTTTAGTCCTGTAAGTAAACAACTCAATACCCACTTAAAGGCTCCCCTGTTGCCTTAGGGTGATCTGTGATTTAATCCTTGTTCCAGGCAACTGTGAGATGAAGATGAATGTTTGATCCTTTTGTTGACAAGTCAGTGGTCAATGCTAGGTTTGCTCCTCATGACCCTCACTCTGCATCCATAGACCTGTTTTCCCAGATGGAAAATGAAGCTGACAGGTAATAACCAGAGAATAAATGAGATATAACAAAGAAAAAAAAATTCTGCCACACATCACAAAAAAACAAAACCCAAAAAACCAAAACCCCCAGCCAGCCTTAGCCTCATGGCATAGTGCAGAAAGTCAAACTATGCCCCCAAAAAAGCCAACCAAGAGAACACACCTCATTCTCTTAAGTTCACAGTGAGAAAATAGTTTTAACGCATGAGATGGTAGTAGCTGTGACACAAGTGGACAGCTCACCCCTGGCTCTCTTTTTCTACTATCAAGAAAACACAGATGCAACAAGATAATTAAAAAATTAGCTAGAAGATTAGGATCTGTTTTATTTAGAAGAGAAGTACATACTCAAAGAAAACATAGGGGAAGGACTTCCCCCCTCAGCAAGATAAATCAACCTGCTGAAGTTTCAAATGCTAACAATTTAAATACAGAGGTTTGTACAAGCTTGCTCCTAACAACCCCAGGGCTTTTCACAGCTACGTGTGATGGGTGCAGCACAAACGCAGCTCTGCAAAGTCACAGGTCACAGCCAGTCATGTCTAAGCCATTTGCACTACCAGTTATGGCGACAGATATCCTCACCAACCCAGCCAGGCAAGTAGCCAAAGCTTCCTGCTGTTCTCACCCCCTCACCCCTAAGAAGAGCTAGGTTTACAGACTACATCAGGAAGACTGACTGTGTTATAAACAGATCTAACCAGCATCAGCAAGAAATCCTGTAGTAAATCGGAAGCCAGAATGAAAACTGTAGTGAAGAGCTTACACATAGCAGTGGCATAAAGCCAAATCTATACTGGTGCTAAGCTGAGAATAGAGAGGGGGACACTGACAGACGTCTTCTAGGCTCAGAGGTTGTCCTTAGTGAATTCATTGCAAAAGCAGATGGAAATCCCCCATTACTATTGCATTAGTAAGAGGCACTGGAGAGCAGGATGCAATTGCATTATACAACTGGATATAATCCACTCACTCCATTTTCTCCCCATAATAAATATACCAGTTATTTTAAAACTGGTTTTGAAGATATACCAATTACCTCTACTACTGATACGTAGTGTTTGAACTGAAACATCCTTTAACCCTCAGTGTCCCATGGCCCAGCCAGCACAGCTACAGGGAAATACTGTGTTTTCATGCACCTACTGCTAAAATACCAAACTGGACAACCTTTGCAAGAAGCATCATGCAGTTACAAACATCTGATCTCTGCTGCCAGGCTGCTGTCTTGCAGCAGGATACAGCTGGGACCAGAGTGAATAGCATTGAGGCAAGAGGCCAGCAGAAAGAGTCAGGTGGCTAAAGCTACCCATGGCTCAGTTATTAAAGGAAATAAGTACTAAAGTAGAAGTGGCCCAAAGAGGCCACACAAAGTCCATGACCAGCTTCATTAGTACAGACATTAAGCACCCAATAGTTCAAAAGATGAGTTAGAAAGAGAGAAGGTTTCTGACCTTACAAAGGTACAAGGATATTGCTATATTTATCATAAACCCCAAATAAGAAGTTTTGAACATTAAAGTGAAATGCATCAGCTGGACACATTTGACAGACATGATGCATCTTTCCTTTTATTTGAACATAAAAAGTCAGTGAATTTTGAAAGCAACACTGCAGCAGACCATTGACAGGCCTGTTGCTATTCAGCAACAAGAACTTGCCTCACCTCTGCACACAGCCTGCCTCCCTTTAGCCCAGCCCATGTAGAGGCAGAGCAGCACATTTTGGGTACTTGGACACCAGCTTCTTTGTGGTGCAGGCAATGGTGAGTAAAATACCTGCTTGCTATTGGAAAAACACAAAGAATAAGTAAAAAGGATTTCTTACATTCAAAAGCCTAGAATTTTCCTCCTTACTCCCAAACTAAACTTTCTTCCAGCTTGAATACAAGGAAAAAAAATAAACAAAAAACCCAAATGAAAAACCAAAACCCAAACAAAACCAAACCACAACACACCAAAGATGAAGAAAAGCTTGGCAAGAAAGATTTAAGTATTTTCAAGGCAAAAGATTACTACTAATACACAGTATTTGTCAAAAAGACTGTTTTACTATAGGCTGTTTGTGTGCATCCAGATACCACAGCTGGGAAGTGTTACTATAAATAGCCTGAAACACCAACAGAGAAAGTATTTTTCCTAATGCAGGGTCAACCAGTGAACCTCACAGTCCACACCTTCAAACTTGACAGTGACTTATGAGGAAGTTTCAGCATGTCTTACAAAGTAATTCAAGTGCTGTTTCTGATCCAGAACCAAGCTGGTAATGGTGCACATAAAAAATAAATAAAAAGTAAATGAGATCAAGTGTTCCATATCATCTCCGGAAATGCTAGAACCTACTCTCTATGCCATTTGCTTGCCATTCACCTGTACTATTCCATATAGGACTGCAGATGAGTACCACTATACAACCCCTTAGAAAAAGGATTGAGCAAGTGGTTGCAGAGCTCCAAACACCCATTAGCATCTCACATTCAGCATCACTAATCTATTAGCTACTTTATCAATGGCATAATGCTGCCAGCATGGCATTTATCAGCCTGTCACAGTGCTGCAGAAGATGCAAGACTTAAAATATAGGAAGCCTGTTTTGAAATTAACCCTCATCTTTGGCAGTTTATGTTCAGCAGTGTAAATGCAAGACAAGTCCTCACTGCCATGAAGAAAAATGGGCATTTTTCAACTGGGAATGGAGGCAGCTGATGCCAGTCTTGAAGTCTAGAGGAAATTTTGGGGATATCCAAAACCTGAAATGCTGAATAACAGATTCAAGGTCATGCTTTGTCATTGCCTTAGGGCTATTTTGGATAAGGAAGCTAAAAGACAGTAAACAAGCTGGTAATTCTTCCTCATAGGCAAGTGTACAGTATGCTATCAAGGGCATCTTAGTAACATGCAACTTATTCACTTTTTAAATAAGCCAAGCTATGCATAATTTTGAATTTAAATGAACAGATTACTCAAAAAAGTTACTGAGACACTGTGCAAAAGCATATGTCAAATCAACTTTCTGGCTCTGCGCTGCCAGGCATGTGTGCACTGTGCACACCCTTGTCTTCTCACAAGACATGGGTTCCAGGAAACCCACAAGCACGTCCATGATGGTCAATAATGCCTTCTGACTAGCCATTGCTATGGTTTTTCCTAGGGGAACTAATTCTTTCTTTAGGTCATGTCATGTTAGTGTGATCTACAATACTCATGTGTGTAGTGAAGTGGTCAAAAAACATGTACCTACCTGCTTACATAGTTCGTTTTATTTTGTTACACACATTCTTGCTGATGATGGAGATAATGAACAGGTTTAAGGTAGAAAAAAGTAATTTAAAAATACAACTACAGAGGGATTGAAACAGAAGACTGCTTTGGAACTTCGATAATTAATTTCTGAAGAAATTAGTTTCACCTATAGCTTCATATTTGCACAGGAGAGTTCAATCTCCAGAGAAAAATTAGATTGTTCCAAATGATTTAAAAGGATGAATAGATAGTATTAGCAAGATAGCAACCACAGAAACATGATCATAAAGGTGAGGTAACGATAACCAGGAAGAAAAATTGCTCCCTGTGTCCTCCCCTAGATCAGTCAAGAAAAGAGAGAGTTAAGAAAAAAAGTTGCCAAAAAATACCCTACAACAAACCACAACCCCACAGTATATATTGAACAGCCTAAGCTGAAGGCTCAGGCGTGGAAGAAACTGCTGTCCTGCGGCAAGAGCATGTGGTGTGTGGTCCAAGCACAGGCTTGTGAGTCAAGGCTCCTGACCCAGTTCCCAGTTTCAGCAGTGACTTGGTGGAAAAGTTCAGACAAGCTATATAAGTCATTTTAAAGAGACACTTGAAACTTAGAAATACCTGTGCCTTTCACAACAAGAGTCGTAAAAGGCACAGGTATTTGTCAGAGAGTACAAAGACAATCAGAATTTGCAATTAATCACAACTTGAATGTTCTCAAGTTCTTTTACCATACGACCATTGTTTCATGCAACACAAATTTAGTAAGTTATTTGCTGATAAGTATTTTATAAGTAACATCTACAAAGGTTCTTTATACTTTCAAAAAATGTATTTCTCCTTAGCTATAAACCACAAAGCAGTCAGAGCAATGCACATACTAACTCCACACATGCTCCTAGGGGTGTGAGCAGCAACAGGCAACCGCAAAGACTTCTGCCTCACTGTGGCTCCCTTTCCCTAGAGCACAGCTGGAGCATTTCTTTTGACACAGATTTCTAAGCCTAATGAGGAAAGCCCCCAAACACTGAGATTTTTTCCCCCAGGTACATTGGTGACCCCACTGGCAGGCACCAGAGAAGGAAACAGCAGGAGTAGCAGCCACTCTATGGCATATAACAGAAAACTTCCTATTTATTTAATAGTTGTGTTTTGCTACTGCTTTTCTCTCAATGCTTATGCATGCTCAGAACACTACGTATCTCAAACAGGAGGGCCACAAGCTCCTCAGAGTCCAAAAAGAGTAACATCAACCTGTTTGTTACAAAAAGCTTTACAGTAACATCACCTGCCTCAGACCCTAGCAAGAAATGAAGCTTCGCAGTTTGAAAGAAAAAAGCTCAGACAAAAATTATCCCCCCTCCCCCAAAACATGTTGTAAAGCTTCAGCAGAAGGGTTATTAAGCTGTCATCGTAAGGAGTGAGGCTTCAATCTGCAACACAATTGAAACTTATTAAGGAGCAGCAATCTCTTTGCTGACGCTGTCATTTAATTTGAAGGTTTGACATAAGGAGAGGATGAAGGGTGAAGGGGCAGGAAATACATCTATCTCAGCACAGCTTTGGGCTCAAAGACCCCACAATAGCTACAAGGAGAGCTGTTAACTATAGATAAGCCTGCTGCCTTGCTATGAGGAGCTCTGCACCCCCAGCCTCACGCCTTCACTCATTTGAAGGATATTCAAAATGATGGATGTGTATAGAGGCCTTTGTACTAAACAACATTTCTGGGAGCTTCTGGTTAGGACAGAGGAACAAAGTCTTAGGAAGAGAAGAACAGGAAGAACTTTGAGTGAGATGAATAAACTACACCTGCATTGGAAAGATTTTCAGTTGTCTCAAGGAGAACTTTCCAGTATGTTTATCTTCCCAAAGGTCTTTTTGCCCCAAACCCTATTTACTTACCAACAACACAACCTGCTACCTGCAGGACAGATGAAACTTTCAAATTGACTGAATATTCAAGGAAATCCTTTTTGCTGAGGCAGGCCCCATACGCGGTAGTTGTGGGCAGATGACCAACCAGCACTTGCTAACAAGATAGTTTGTGGCTACAGGGAACTGCACCAACCCAAAAGACAGAAATAGCGGCAAGGTGACAGCACTGGATTTTCATGATCATTATATCTGAGCATAGAAACCTTGTCATTGCAACATTCAAACACAAAGTCTGGACAGACGATCAACCTTGTCTTGTAGGGGCAACCTGCATCTTACAGATGTTTCCGAAAGCAGAGATGAGAAGCCAAACGTTTCCTCTCTTTTGTCTTTCTTGGGGACTGCTCTAAGCATGGGCACTTTGGTGGTCATAGCCTTTCCAAAACCCGCTATTTTCTGTCCTGCTGGATTTGAAGCTGCTTAACCCAGTGTCCCAGCTGCTCTGACATCCATCCCACTTTACATGTTAGGAACCAAAAAAAGCCAGGGAATACTCCTCCAGGACCTTATGGACAGCTGAACAGAGAATCAAAGAAATCAACTATTGCTTGCTTTCCTATACAGAGTAAAATTTAAGCAGCTGGTTTAGCACTAACTGCAGAAGCCAGGCAAATAACTGCTGCCACAGCCTGGGATGCATGAGCAGTTTTATAACACTTTTGTCTTCCTGAGTCCCATCAGCTAGAGAAGAAGAAAGATTGTGCTCTAAGCTGCAACAAGAAAAATCAGCTAAAGCCCAGCCCTGCTCACAAGCAGCACATTGTCCTGAGGCCCCACAGCTGCATTTCACAACCTCCTACAATCCCCTACCCTGTATATTCTCTCAAACAAGTAGAAAGAAGAAAAAACATAAAAGATTGCTAGGTTGAACCAGCAGATTTTCCCTGCACAAACTGTTTCAATGCAACAACTCCCAGCCCCACACTGAAATTTTGGGTTTGGCCTTACGCAAAATAGTCACTATAAAGCAAGTTTTGCAATCCCAAGGCGGAAGGGTACCCTTTCAGGAAGATACCAACACAATAGAAGGGTCTTTATTTCACTGGCTCCACACCACTGCACTTTCAGAGCTGCTCCAGACAAGCAAAATCAAGATATCCTCCAAGCTTCCTTAAGCTTTCTCATGACATTATTTTTATCAATACAAAGGGTTAACTATGCCTAACAGTTAGAAATTACTTAAGTCAACTTGCTTTTAAAAGAATTAAGTGTGTATGGTATGTATAAAAACCTGTGAACTTGCACAATGGCCATCAGAAGCGTGAACAATTCGCATTTTCCATAAAAATAGAAGGCAGGGAATGATGGACTCACACATGCGAGATAGCACAGAATTAAGCAGGCCATGAAACCACGCACTGCTGCTCACCATGCATATTCCTTTACCATTTTAGCAGCTTCATAGCCTTTTCTCTTTGCTTTTCCATTTAGATGTTTTAAGTGAAATACAGCATCAGCTAATTCTGGCTTCACTTCACTTTCACTTCTCCTAAGATAGGCATTTTCTTAGACTAAAAAGAGTAACAGAATAATTCAAGTACCAGTGACAACAACGTGCAACACAACAACAAGCAGTACAATATAATACATTCCGTCCAGCTTACAACTGCCATCACAAACCACAGAAGTACCTCACTTAATAGCAATGTGACTGTTAGGGCTCTGGTAGCAGTTAAATAATTTAAACTAATACAAAAACACCCAAACCACTGCTTTGTGTACATAACAAGTTAATCTACCCTGCACTTAGGTGCTGAGACAACATGTCAGCATTGCTCATCAGGACAGAGCTATAGTTGGAGAACAAATGTGTCTTTACAAAAAGCTTTTTATTTTTAGAAATTACATACTAGTACTACTGCTTTTGGACAGTGTGGTGAAGAGATGGATGACTACCTAGACATTTAGTAAAGCACCACTTGAAACCTCCAAGAAGGACTTCAAGACTTGTTACCATTTGAATCTGCAGATTAAATAGCAGTGTATAGGCACTTATTAATAACCTCACAGCACAAAAGCTGGAGTGGTAGCTAATACACAAAGACTGCAGATTTACTTCAGTGGAGGCTAAGTATCTAGGACAACTCACTGCGAGCTTCTATTTTGCCTTCATCAAGCATACTTTTGTTACCACCACCCTGTATATCCTGACATTTAAGTAAGCCACTAGGATAAGTAAATGGCTTTTGCCCAGAGCCAGCAAGAAACACAGCTGTCATCTTGTCCCTTTCCAAGCAGCCAAGCTAAGAAGAGAAACCAGTTAGAGCCTTTACTTGCCTGCTTTTCCCATTACTGTTCCAAGTCAAAAGATAGGTAATTTCTCCATTGCCTGATCAAGAGGACTGTGAGAATGAAGCACTCTATAGACAGGAGCAGCCTCACAGTTGCAGGCCCTTGTCCTCATGGGGGACTTCAATCACGCTGATATCTCATGAAGGGAGAGTACAGCCTGGCACAAGCAATCCAAGAGGTACCTCTATTGTGTGGAAGACAACTTCCTTCTGCAAGTAATAGAGGAGCCAACAAGGAGAGGTGCCATGCAAATGTGATGCTCCAGGGCAGCCTTGGTTGAAGTGATCATGAGATGGTCGAGTTCTTGATCCCCAGGGACAGTGAGAAGAGCATGCAGCAAACTCACTGCCCTGGACTTCAACAGAGAAGACTTTGGCCTCTTCAGGAACCTGCTTAGTCAGGTTCCATGGGATACAGCCCTAGAGGGCAGGGGGGCCCAAGACTGCTGGAAGATATTCAAGGATCACCTGCTACAAGCTCAGGAGTGTCACATCTCAACCAGAAGGAAGTGCAGCAGGAGGGTCAGGAGACTTCCTTGGACTGATAAGGAGCTGCTGAGGAAACTTGGAGGGGAAAAAGCAGCTTATAAAAGGTAGAAGCAAGGACAGGTGGTCTGGGAAGAATACAGGGGTGTTGTTTGGGAAGCCAGGGACCAGGTGAGGAAAGGTAAGGCCCAGTTAGAATTAAATCTGCCTAGGGATGTTAATGACAACAGGAAGGGATTCTGCAGTTACATTGTGAATAAAAGACAGACTAGGGACAACGTGGGCCCTCCCTGGAACCTGTCAGGGGAACTGGTTACCCTGGATTTGGAGAAGGCTGAGGTTCTCAATGACTCTTCTGCCTCAGTCTTCACTGGCAAAGGCTCTGACAACACCACCCAAGTCTTGGAAGGCAGACACAGGGACTGTGAGAATGAAGACCTTGGGCCCACTGTAGGAGAGGATCTGGTTTGAGAACACGTTAAGAACCTGAACATGCACGTGTCCATGGGACCTGATGCAATCCATCCATGGGTCCAGAAGGACCTGGTGAATGAAGTTGCTAAGCCACTGTCCATTATATTTGAAAAATCATGGCAGTCAGGTGAAGTTCCCGACAACAGGAAAAGGGGAAATATAACCCCCATTTTCAAGAAGGGGAAAATGGATGACCCAGGGAATTACAGACCAGTCAGTCTCACCTCTGTGCCTGGCAACATCTTGGAGCAGATTCTCCTGAAAGGTGTGCTAAGTCAGATGAAAAACAACAAGGTGCTTGGTGGCAGCCAGCATGGCTTCACTAGGGGGAAATCCTGCCTGACCAATTTGGTGGCCTTCTATGATGGGGCTACGGAACTGATGGACAGGGGTAGAGCAGTTGACGTCATCTCCCTGGACTTGTGCAAAGCGTTCGACAATGTCCCACACGACATCCTTGTCTCTAAATTGGAGAGACATCAATTTGATAGGTGGGGCACTCGGTGGATAAAGAACTGGCTGGATGGCGGCATGCAAAGAGTTGTGGTCAATGGCTCAGTGTCTGGCTGGAGGCCAGTGACAAGTAGCATCCCTCAGGGATGGGTGTTGGGACTGGTCTTGTTCAACATCTTTGTTGCTGACATGGACAGTGGGATTGAGTGCGCCCTCAGCAAGTTTGCCGATGGCACCAAGTTGCGTGGTTTGGTGGATATGCTGGAGGGAAGGAATGCCATCCAGAGGGACCCTGACATGCTTGTGAGGTGGGCTGATGCCAACCTCATGAAGTTTAACCATGACAAGTGCAAGGTCCTACACCTGGGTCAGAGCAATCCCAGGTACAGCTACAGGTTGGGCAAAGAGGAGATTCAGAGCAGCCCTGCAGAGAAGGACTTGGGGGTGGTAGTTGATGAGAACATGAACATGAGCCGACTGCAGTGTGCGCTTGCAGCCCAGAAAGCCAACCATATCCTGTGCTGCATCAAAAGGAGTGTGACCAGCAGGTCAAAGGAGGTGGTCCTGCCCTTCTACTCCACTCTCGTGAGACCTCACCTGGAGTATTGTGTGCAGTTCTGGTGTCCTCAACATCAAAAGGACATGGAGCTGTTGGAACAAGTGCAGAGGAGGGACACGAGGATGATCAGAGGACTGGAGCATCTCCTGTATGAAGACAGGCTGAGAGAGTTGGGGCTGTTGAGCCTGGAGAAGAGAAGTCTGCATGGAGACCTTCTAGCAGCCTTCCAGTATCTGAAGGGGGCCAATAGGGATGCAGGGGAGGGGCTCTTCATTAGGGACAGTAGTGACAGAACAAGGGGTAACGGGTTCAAACTTAAACAGGGGAGGCTTAGATTGGGTATAAGGAAGAAGTTTTTTACTGTAAGGGTGGTGAGGCACTGGAATGGGTTGCCCAAGGAAGTTGTGAATGCTCCATCCCTGGTGGTATTCAAGGTCAGTTTGGACAGAGCCTTGGGTGACATGGTTTAGTGTGAGGTGTCCCTGCCCATGGCAGGGGGGCTGGAACTTTGATGATCTTAAGGTCCTTTCCAACCTTAACTGTTCTATGATTCTATCCCACTACTAGAGGACTCCAGCCCAACTGAGCACTTGAAGCCCACCATGATACTGTCTATATCCTAGAAGCTATATTTTAATATTTCTCAACGTATTAGAATTTAACTCACTCATATCCCATAGCCAGACACAGGATATCCTTTGTGCCGTTCGTATTAGGAAAAGTCACAAAATTGCTATAAATGAAGTTAATTTTTTATGGATATTGGAAGTCCTTGGTGAACTTGAAGAGAGTTCTGATTTAACAATTTGCCTTTTAAAGCCATTAGCAGCCTGCAAGAGCTCCCACTGTTTACCTTTCAGGCTGATCATCAAGATGGGTGTGGAAAAAAAGAACAGTAATGAACTGCAAACAAAAATTACAGTGTTGCATAAGCAACAACTGAAGCCTGACAAAAAAGTTTACCAAAGTTTACGCTCAAGTTCAAATTCTAGAGACAAATTAGAACAAAAAAATAAGATTTTCTTACAAGGCGTTTATAATTTGCATTGATAACTAATGAGAAAAATTTTTACTCAAGCCTCCAGGGGAAAATAGAGAGAAAAAAAAAAAAAAAAAGAAAAAANAAATAAGATTTTCTTACAAGGCGTTTATAATTTGCATTGATAACTAATGAGAAAAATTTTTACTCAAGCCTCCAGGGGAAAATAGAGAGAAAAAAAAAAAAAAAGGAAAAAGGAAACCTTTGGGCTTTTTGTCTTTTCCTTTCAATGTCAGCTGAAAGTCACTTGCTAAAACCACATTTGAGACCTAAAAAAAGCCACTTCCGTGGGTTTAAGAACAGAAATATTTCTTAGAAGAGTGCTAGAGAGCTCCCAAACCACGTAATTTAGAGCAGAAACTTCCAACTTCAGCCACACAGCTTCTTACAAAAAAATAATTCAAAGTACTCTTGAATTTTCTTGGTGAAATATGCCAACATAATGACAAATACTTCCTTTAATTTGTGCATGACTTCCTACTGGCCAAGGGTTTGCAGAAAGAAAGAAGCCAGATTTTTTGCTTGGGCTGCCCAAAACTCAAACAAGGCAGCTGTTTCAACAGCAGCCTCCAACTCAACCTAGCAAATCTGGGATGCAAGGTACAGAGGATGAACACTTTCTGCTATCACAAATAAGTCCCACTGCTGGGAACCTGCAGAGAGTTAACAATCCTGAAAATCGGCTCCTGTGTATCCAAAGACAAAACCAGGCTTCAAATCAGAAGTTTGGAATTGAAAGAGCCCTTATGTTCACAAATGCTGCATAAGCCAATTTACTCAGATTGTATTTCCCTAGATTCCCCATGGCTTTTGAAGGAGACAAAAAAAAGTTTGTCTTCATGGAACAGCACCAGCTGCTCTTTTCTAGCACACGAGCAGACCTTTATTCACAGCTTTGACTGTTGCCATTGCAGCAACAGATGTGGGTTCCATCTCTCATGCATCTCTTGCACCTTCAAGACCAGCTCCTACTGGAAAAGCCTAGGTCCCACCAAGACACTTGGCATCAAGTGAACAACCAGAACATGCAGGCTGTTGCACTTGCTGGACAAGCAGCCTCTGCCAAGTCACTTTAACTTTTAATACCCTCCAAGAAAGGCAACCTGAAACTTGCAGTAGTTTCACTGATCAAGAGCAAAATCAAGGTCTTGCTCTGCTATACAAAGTATTTCATTTTTTTCCCTGCAAATAGCTTATAATTTTAAAATAAAAAGAGTATGGAGCCCTAAAACCAATGATGATTGCTTTACCCTCCAGATATGCTGTTGCAAGCACACCTCCGAGTTTAAAGAACCAGTGAGAAGTCCAGCACAGGCATAAGATGGCTTTTAAAAGATCCGTTCTCACTCCACAGATTGCAGAATGTCAGGGTTTTTTACATATTAAGGCCAAACTGCAGAGATGTCAGCAAGACTCAAGACTTCACAATCCAACACTCACAGATCAAGTGGTCTTTGTACTAGCCTCAACTTACATTGCTGCAGATGTTGCAAAAGGGGTACTTGCATGAAAGTAACTTGAATTTTGCAGTAAGAAGTATTTTCTGTCAGAGCAATAACACTTCACAGTTCCAGTTCCTGAAGAAGTGTCTTATAAAAGCAAGGCAAGTTCTGTCAAATAAAAACTGTACAAGTTACTTTGCTAGACTTAAGTTTTATCCTCAAAAATGCCTGTGTTTTAAAATATATTTGCTGTAAAAGATTAACTAAAGACCTCCATAAAAGATTTTAAAAGGGGATTCAAAAAAGAAAGTCAAGACCTCTGAAAGACAAAGAAGTAACAAGAGTGAGGAAAAGACTGTACTCTACTGTAAACCAATCACTTACTAAACAGAAAAAAAGCCGCAAATTAGCTTATAAGTATCTCCAAAGAGACTTCCATCACAGTTCTGCAATTGGTTATGAGACACTAGGAACAGTTCTGGGTATTTACCTAGGCTTCCACATTTACCATAATCAGAACAATACAAACTCAAGGGACACCAGAAAACTCACAGACGCTGGAACAGGGAGGGCACTATAACATAGGTTTGGGGTGGGGAAGAAGGAGGCTGAGTGATGATGTCAAGGTGCAGAAGCAAAGACAAAAACACTCACCAAGAAGCAAAATGCAAAGAAGCTGTAACCAAAACTGCATGGAGCTGTATCCCCTGGCTTGTTTCTTCCCTTCCCTACTGCTACCATTACCTTATTTTTACTCCAATAGTACATTTTTGTGCAAAAAACAATTTTCTAAAGCAAACCAAAGTTCCCACTCTGTACATGCAGCACAAGCAGCTTAATTTCAGATTGCTTTAGAAAATTGCTCTCCATTCCCAGAAATCAGCAGGCAGAACATGAGAACATTGCATACATGTTTTGGATTTATTAAGATTGGACTTATTACAACTCATGGGAGGCTGCTGCACACCAGGACCATGTCCTGTTTGTTAAAATTTGGAAAGGCTATCAGCAGGGTGGGTCTCTTCCAAGGGAGACAGAGCCTTAAAGAAAAGCCTTGCTATCTATGGAGTTACAGTTCAAGCTTGAATCTGTAAGAGCTTCTGGGTCATGCAAACAACCACTAGCCACTATTTACAATGGGATATGACTTGGCATTCTTGAAGTTAGTATTTAGAGGTCTGCAAGAATAGCAGGCTTTCCAAGCTTCAGTGATACATAAGAGCATATCTGGGAGCATAAAGAGAAGGAAGTCCCCATTGCAGGCATAAAAACCAGGACAGCTACAAGACATTCAGTAATGTTTTTGATCTTGTCCCTTGCCACTCCTTACCTGCAAGATGTAGTCATAGCACTCCCCTACAAACACATCACAGGATTTAACAGTTATGAGAACCCTTAGAGTGTAGCAGTCATATTCCCAAAGAACAGGAGACAGAAAAAAACTTTACAGAGCCATGCTACATGATAACAGCTCCATACACCACATACAAGCACTCTTCTAGAAGCTAAGTACAAATACAGGCCAATTCCTTCAGTGGGACCTATCAAAATTATCGAACAGGAACATAATAATCTGTGACATGGTGTCATGGTTTAAACACAGCCAGCAACTCAGAACCACACAGCCACTTACTCACATCCCTTCCCCTGCTTGGGCAGGATGGGAAGGAGGCTCAAAACAATGTAAAATCTGTGGGCTGAGATAAGAACAGTTTAGTAACTAAAATAAAGTATGATAAGTAATAAAATAAAGTGGTAAGAGAAAGAATACCAACAATAACAATGATAATAATAGGAAACAATAAGAGAAGAAATGAAAGCTCAGAAAACACAAGTGATGTACAATACAATTGCTCACCAGCCATTGGCCTGAGCAGCAATTGGTCCCTTCAGGTTAACTCCCCCCAGTTTCTATACTACACATGATGTGCTGTGGTATGGAATACAGTTTAGGCCAGGTGTCCTGTCTCTGCTTCCTCCGACTTCCTGTGTCTCTTCTCACTGGCAGAGCATACGACTGAAAAGCCCTTGATCAGGGTAAGTGCTACTGAGCAATAACTAAAACATCGGTGTGTTATCAGCACTGTTCTCAGACTGAAGCCAAAACACAGCACTGCACCAGCTACTAGGAAGGAGAAAAAAACCCGTTACAGCTGAAAGCAGGACATACAGGAATGCAAATCCAGCCTGACAGATAACAGCTGGGCCGCTGATGCCTACAGAAGAGCAAATATTCAATTAACAATGTCCATCAGCAATAATCACAGATGTCCTGATGTCAGGAGGTGCAGTCACACTAATTCCCATCAAATCAGGGAACACACATGCATTAGCAGAGAGTTGCAAAAAAAAGCACATCGCTGTGACGTCAAGTCTACTACTAGCAAAGATCCTAAAGATGGCAACTGAGCACAAAATTTCACTGATCTGCTGAAAATACCTCAATATTCAAAACGTGCCTACATGGTTTATATAACACTATGCCTTCAAGGGAAGAATCTCTTAACCCTTGCTTCCCTCCATATATATATATACATATATATATACATATATATATATATATCAAATAGCTACTATTTTAGCTACTATTTTCAAGCTCTTAATTTGCTATTCAAACCCTCTTTATGCAAGGCTTGTCACTGGTAATGAACTGTCACTAGCAAAACACATTCAGGAAAGGTTATCTCTAATTGTAGATGTCTTCAAAAAGCACAGTTAACATCTGCCATAGGTTTGAAAGTCCTTGGGTTTGCTTGTTGAGTCAATCAAAACAGATTCCACAGCAAAAACTCAAATGCAAGGAAACCATCTTCAGATCACAATGTTAACACTGTGTGTAATAAATAGCACTTCTGTGTCACAGTTTTCATACAGTATTAACTGTATAATAACTTATTAAACTCTCATACAGTATAGTAGTGTTATATTTGGTTTGTGCAGTTGCTAAGCTAGCTGGTATTGATGAAATCGCAAGCCCAAGTCAGTCACAAGAGAGATGTCTGTTCTGATCTTCACAGGCAGTGCCAGGCACATTAGGTACCCATACCGTGCAAAATGCTTTAGCAAACAATTTCATCCTAATTCTTTATTTTAAATGACATTGAACTAGCTTTCTAATGTTTTATCTATTTAAAGTGTTGTTCGTAGTTGAACCAGGTTGCTCTATCAAGAGCAAATGGGTAAGGTGATATGTTACTTAGTTGCACTGGTATTGAAGGATAGCAAAATGTTGCATGCTATGTAAGAGAACAGCAGCTGCAGAGTGACCACTTACTCCTGATTAACACTGTATTCAGAAGAGACTTGTATCTCTGAGAACAGAACTGCTGAAATGTTTTATCAGAACACCATGGAAAACACTTGCATTTACTACCACCCACCACAACAGGGGTGAAGTAGAATCTGAAGGCTTGCAACTCTCAGCCACAGTACTATTTATATTTGTGAACACAAAGAACATTTCAGACTCCAGAATTGACTCTGATCTTCAGCCAGTACAGCATGGTCTTCCTTCTTCAGTGCTCCTGGCAGAACACCACACAGCACCCAACTCAGAATTACAAGTACCTTTGTAGTGAGACGTGTCTGATAAGGTAAGTGCAGCTAGCAGTGGAAAGTAGAATTACAATCTAAAGTTACAAGCTTTTAGTGAGAAATACATAAATTAAGAAGAGAGATACATTAATAGATCACATACTGTCTTGGAATACACTGTGTCTGAGTATTCTACTGCGCTTTTAATAAAACAACTATGTTACCCAAAGCTAACATTTTTTGCCAGGCCAAATACTTCACAATATACTGACAACTGAACAAATGCCCAAACAATCTGTCCATTCATGACCACTGGAGTTCATCACTCCTACTTATACTTCATCCTTTGCAGATGCAGTAATCCTTATGAATGCAGGCTTTCTTTGGGTTGTAAAGAGCAGCAATAGAGCCATAATGAAAATCCATCCAAAGAAAATCCAAGCTTTCAGAGCATGCACTGAAGATTTGCTGCCGTGTACAATGGTCAGCTATTAAACGTACATAGTCTTCAAAACAGGAAAATGGTGGAAACTGAGTTAAAAAGGGATTATGATGTACTACATTCATATGCCATATTTCAAAATCTGCAAAGTGCCTTTGTTTAAATAAAGTTGTTTTGCAGCAACCTCCCTCCCAAATGCACAGAAAGACTACCTTTCCTCAGTCCTTTGTGTCTAGGGATAATGCAAAGGAGAAGTAAGGACAAAAATAAAACCAGGTTACAGATATGCCGAAATCCTGTTGCAGGCACTGTGAAGCATTCTGCTGCTTCTGTACAAAAAGTATGTTAACGTCAGCTCCTGACAGTGACACGTTCTGAAGCTACAGCAATTAAAGTAGCTCTTAAGAAAAATTACTGCTGCAATGCCTATTCATGCCAAGGACCTAAAGAGAATAACCGCTCCAGTGGGCCTTCCCTCAGCAGCAGGCAAACCAGCTGCGCAGTGCTTTTGCTAGAACCTAATGTGAATAAAAATTTGCCTCCCAATTTTAAGCGTATTACACAATAGGTGCTGCAACCCAGAAAATACATATTCATTGCAATTTATTTGGTTTTTGCAAAGCTTTTAGCTAGCTGTATAAATTTAAGCAAGAGGACTTGCTATGAAATATGAGCGGGTTAAGCAACAATAAATGGAAGACTGCTGTTAAGAGCTCAATGCCAAGCTGGATGGGACTTTGAGCAACTTGGTCTAGTGGAAGATGTCCTTGCCCGTGACAAGGAGCTGGAGCTGGTTGAGCTTTAAGGTCCCTTCCAACCCTAACCATTCTGCGATTCTATAAAGACCAAATTGGTTAACTGCTCATTACAGTAAAGTGCTACCTAGAAATTACATTCCTAGGCACAGAGGATCAATTTTGGGATTGGAGCTAATTATTGTAAGGAAGCAAGTAGACTATTTACCCTATCATCTTCTTCTGGCATAAATAACTATAATATCTCAGAAGGAACAGCAGAACTTGAGTACAGCATTATCATTCTTATCATGACATTTCAGGTTGTGAGATCCAGATGGATACAGGAAAAAACTGTCACCTTCTGGACTGTTAAACTAACAAAGCATAAACAAAAGGTGTGCCCAGTTACTCGTGCTAAATACTAACAGACTGAACTGCCAGATCAGTGGGAAAACACTCATCAGACTGCCATCAGACACGTTTTAGGCCACAAGCATCACAAAAGAAGTATCTGGCAGATAATATCATTAAATGTATAAAATCTACATATTCAGAAATCAACACGACTGGGCACTATTAGGAGATTTGCTTTGAGCACTGGGTCCAGCTTTGGTTACTTTCTAAGCAAAATATCTTTTGTGTGGAAGATACATCATTAATTTCAACTGAAAGTTAACAAGGTGTGCCACAATTCTCCTGTCACAACAGTAACTAAAAATCTTTCACAAATCCAACAGAAATAAAGGACTGAATGGATCTGATGAGATGACTAATGCACACAGTGCCTGATACCATGACATTCATGGCAAACACCGAAAGCCCCACAAAAAGCCCCTCCCCCCATTAACTATTTTACAAAAAAACCCATTAAAAAATTAAATAAATAAAAAAATCAGCGCTCTGTATAACTGTTGGCTAGGAAAAAAGGCACAAGAAGTCACTCACACACCGCCATGCCAGGTTAAGACTTGGCAATGTGGAAAACTTATTCAGCACCTGCACTTTTTTGTAAGGGACACAGCAGCCTGCCTGCTCTGTACAGCTGCTACTAAAGCAAAAATCACAAGCATGTTACAGGCACAGTTAAGATATGCAAAGTCAGATCATGTTTAATTGGGGCCCTACATGATCATTACAAGAGCAAAGAGTGCGCACAGCATTGGCTGCTTCAGAGCAGAGGGTTTTGCTTTTTCCCCCAAACAGAACAGGTGATGCTGGTAGAAATCACTGAGCAAGGACAGAATCACAGTTCATGATCCAAGTTCAGCAGCAAGTCTCCAAGGCATCCTTAAACAGACTTTTCCTGTCACCTAGTTCAGATCCAATACTATTTTTCATCTTAAAGAGGTAAAAATTACTAAGGCTTTACAATGCTTGGATACTGATACAGCACTTCATGGAGCTGATGCACACACATACTTTATTTTTTCCATCCCACATAAAGAGGTAGCAAGAAGAACTGAGTCCTATGTTAGGCTGATGAGCACCAGCAGCCCAACCATTCCCCTGCTCCCTGCTATGACACTTGTCATGATCATGTGCACTGGGTGCGCCAAGCAAGTAGGAGTAGGAAGAAGAATGCAGCAGCTTAAACAGTTGACTAAAAACATTTTTACATGCTGAGCAATATAGTTGTGGTGGTTCAGAGATGGTGCAACTGCCATTGACTTCTGAGAATGTATGCCACATAGTTCAACAGCCCAACCCCAGCCACAAATCCCCTCCCCACTTAATATCACATAGGAAAGTTTTTTTTCAGGATTTCCTATTAATCACCTCAAAGACTTGAGGTTGCTGGACTGTTACCCCCAGACCATGTAGAAGGTCTGCCAGATAACACAGGAATATAGCTATGAAAAGCCTATACCAGAAATCCTAGTTTTTTAGCAACTGTTCTGCCACCCCAAAAAAAGAATTCATATCCCCCTGGAATAATTCTGTCTTCCCAATAGTCAGTCTCTCAGCCCATTTCAGTAAGCTCAACTTGAATCTGCTGCCTTCTTCATGGCTACATCTCTCTCTGCAGGTCCAGTTCAGCCAAGCGTTTCTCTTTGGGGTATCTGTTGCCCAGCAATTTTTTCTACAGCTTCTCCTGGACAAGGTAGCTGACTTGTTCAGTAATGGCTGATCTCCTGCTCACTGAAGCTTACAACAAAGCTGCTTGGTCCTCAAGAACATCAAAACCTAAGTCATAGATAAATTTTCCTGGTCAATACAGCCATTTGTCTAGCCAAATGTGGTCTGCAAATGTAACAACCCAGTACTAACCCCAAGTCCATAGAACCTGATCAGCTTATGTTACAGCATGAAAGTGAGCTTTTCTTCCAGACATTTTAAGAATAGGATACTGGTTTCAGTTTAATTTTCCTCAACTTTGAAGCCCAGCATTATGGAAGGAGCTTCTGGCAAACAGCTGCTAAAAGGAATGAGTAAGGTCTTCCCAGTCCTTCTTAGCAGTCCCAGAACACCCTCATGGTCACACCAGCCCGCTGCCTCTGAACCACAGAAAATTCCTACCTGTTCAGAAATTTCCCATACATCTGTATTTGTCAACAAGCTGCTGAGGCAAATACAATGCAAAAGTAAATCACCTACAGTAAGAACTGTCAAAATGAGGAGCATACCTAATGACTGCCCAAAGTGCACCAGATTGCGTTGATCATATACTTATTTCAATATACGATTCATAGACTTTTTATATTCTCCAAACAATATACACTCACTTTATGTTTCAGGAAATTTAGAAACAGGGTGCCTAAGTTTCTTTAGTTGACAAGGGGTTTTTTGACAACACTAGAAAAAAAAAATATTATCTCCACATCTAAATGGTATCTTTTCCATACTACGGGAAATGCATAGAAATACTGGTTCTAATCAAGTGAACCATTAGAAAACTGTCTCTATGCTCAGAGAATATTACACAAGAACAGGCTATTCTGGAAAGTGAGAAATGCGGTTCCAAGGCATGTGCGTTGTTTGTGGGTGCACACACGTGGATCAGAAATGTGACCAGATCAAGGATCTGAGTCTGGAAAACACCATACAGACATTGCTTCATTTGGATTCCAGCACTTTGCTGTGTTACAAAAGCTGCCATCTTTTGCTCTTAAGCATTATCCTTTTCTGCAATTTAGGGTTCTGAAGATGTCATAAAATTAGATTCACTAAAAGACTATTTTTACAATCTCATTATAATTTACTGTTACCAATTAACTCAAATTCCCTCACTTGTCATTCTAAGAAAATTCTATAATATAAACCTGGTAGTAAATGATCATCAGTGATCCAAGTTTTCTTCTTATAGCTAAGCATTCTGAACTCTGCCAATGAGTCAAACTTTAAGCCTTCTTTGAAAGTCCAAGGACTAAGAAGTAGGTCTTGTTTTTGGCACAGACTATTAGCAAGTTAAACAATGTTTAATTCTTGTTACAATTAAATATTTCTAGAGACAGTGGCAACTTTACCTTTCACTTCATACAACCCCTGATTCACATAGCATTAATTAAAAATTAAAACATACTCAGAACCAGGAGGACAGCTGAGAACAGTGCAACAAAGCAAGACACATCAAGGGGAAAACATTACTTACAACACAAACAGTAAAAGTTCAATCTGAACACTGCAATGAAAGCCTGGACTGGAGATGTGTAGAGAGATAGGAACCAGCCTGAGCAATGGAAAAGGCTGTGGCAGCAGGAGGAAGTTAAAAATGACAAGTTATTTCAGCTGTTCTGAGCCTGAGTCTATTATCACACGCTCTGAAGAGGCAGGGAAGTGAGCAAAGAGGCTTGGAACTAGATGATCTTTAAAAGTTCCTTCCAGCCCCAACCATTCTGTGGTATGACTTTGGCCAGTGAAAGTAGCAAACCAAATGCTTCTGAGGTGGTTTTCTGATTGTCCGGTTTTGTTTTTAAGACCATAACTACAAATTTAAGCAGTACTTTAAAGAATGAAGTCCTGATGGAAGGGTCTTAGCTTCAATAAGCTAAGAAGAAAGTGTTCATAAACATGAGGTAGATTGTGCTTACACATCCTGCCTCTACCTTCCAGTCTTTAGGAGAGGGGCTCTGTCATAGGTAGATGTAACACATAATGCAAAGTTTACCCCACCCCTAATTAGGGTAGACAAAACACATATCTGATCTCATAAGCACCTAATGCAATGAAATCAGGTATTTTTGTCTGAAGTGCAGATGGCAAGAAATGTTTTTCATTTTGGAAGCGATCCCAAAACCATTGAGGTAAAAAACTGAAAGTGTTGAAATAAATACACTCAACCATTTGCCAACAAGAGCAATAAACTCTTTTTTACAGTCCCCTGAGGGGAAGTGGAACATAGTCAGGTGCTAGGTATCACTAAGATATCTATGTTGACATTTCTTCATTTCATGCAGGCACATGTAAAAACTGAGTATGCTGGAATTACATTTAGTTACTGCAGCTTAACAAAGCAGGTCACCATTAGGAAATCACTCACTAGCTCTTCAGTCATGCAGTGCTGAGTAAAAGATTAATTTCATGTCTGTGAATCTCTGTAGAAGATCATTAGGAACATGGTCACCCACTGGAGTTTTTGGATGCCTGGGAAGTCTGCGTGTGTTCCAAGGAGGCTTCTTCTCTCCAAGAGAGAAATTTGGGCATAGCAAACTCCCTGAGACCTCAGTAAGTCAGAATTTCAGAGAAAAATTAAACCTGGTACAGAAACACAAACTTTCTATTCAAGCTCCTGAAGTGTGAAGAACACGTCTGAGGCTGAGCAGGTAAACACATTGCTCTAACACATGTGAATATGGTTGAAAAATAGGTCAAGTTTTCTACAGATAAAAATCAACTTCATAAACAAAATATTTGCTAAGTTAGATAATACTGTCATGCATAGATGAAAAGCAATAACGGTTAGGCTGAAATGTTGTATTGACACTCAGCTGCCCATATGAAAGTCTGTTCCAGCATTAAGGCTACCTCAGCCATATCATCGTGCCTTCAAAGCACTGAGAACGATTCACTGTAAGCAGTGTCTGCTGGGAAGAGTCTCCCTGCAAGACACTAGTATTGCAGATAAGTATGATGAAACCGTACCTTTTATACTGTGCAGCTGTCACAACTGCCAAAGTATAAAGCTTCAAGACAAGCTAAACAAGCCAAACTGCCCACTTAAATTCTGTGAGATAGGAAAGAATGCTAGGGCCAGCCTTGCTAGACATGTCCACAGAAGATTAGATACAGTTACCCTCCTCTGCAATTAATATTAGCCTTACATAATATCAAACTAGAATACGAAAGATAATCCATGAGGAACAATCAGGTGGCACTTCCACAGCAGGAACAAGCAGTTACACAACTTTACTTCCTCCCTGGTTATTTCTGTATTTTCCAGCCATTGCAGAACTGCACTGTAGTCAGCGATGCCAACTCCACAGACTACGTATCTCCTGTGAATGCCCCTTCCACCTCAGGTGGCATATCCCTCCTGACAAGCCAAGAAGCGATCTGTTTGCCAAACTCCTTTATTGAGTCTAATTTCCAAAAGCTATTTAGAAAAAGACAATTACATAGCAAAGCTAAAAGCCAGCTGGAATAAGTTGGTATTTCAAGCCAAAAATAACAAGTTTAAAGATAGGATCTACTAGCAAACATAAATATAGCATGAACTGTATTCCCCTTCTTTCAATAGCATTAGGTCATCAGCTTCATTGCTCATACAGAGACAAGCACAGTATCAATTAGGTAGAACCTAGCTAGCTCTTTGATGACTGCTGTTACATGACAAAACAACCCAGACCATTTTTAAACGCGCCCAGATGAAGCCTCTGCTTCTCCAGATGTCTGGTTTTTAATAAATACTTCAGAGTATAAAAGTAATTTGTAATTCACCTACAAAAACCAGCCAGATTCAAAGACTGCAAATAACGGTGCTGGGTGTACAGGGAATGTAAATACATTATCTTCAGCTTCAGCAGAGTTTTGGAGGGGGCAAGTGTCCATTTCCATAGCAGGTGACTTGTACATTCATCCATGGCTGTAAAGCAAGTTCTCCAGCTGCAGGAGAGGGTGAATTCTGGGGCTGAACACTAACAGCTCGCTAAAAAAGACAATTTAAGGGAGAACAGTCAAGCTATCTCAGGGATAAGGAGATTATTACCAAGATAAAGGCCATTACACAATCAGTAAGCACAATGAAGACTGACATGTAGGAAAGAACAAAAAGGAAAGATGGTGAAGCAGTAAACCAACAGCAGTGAATGTATGTATTTGAAGTGTATGACACTTCAAATGCAGATCCCCTTTCTCTACTGAAGGACTTGATATCAAGTGCTAAGAAGTGGAGGGGTAAAAATCCCTAATTTCTCAGAATTAATTTGGAAGCAGCATCCATTCTAATGGATTCAAAGAGTACAAATCGAAAGCTACTCATATCCTTGTGATGAGACACTTGATATCTTCAAATTATCATCAGTTATGATATCTTTGTATGGTATATCATATTAGTTCCCGATGACTGGAAAAGGGGAAATATAACCCCCATTTTCAAGAAGGGGAAAATGGATGACCCAGGGAATTACAGACCAGTCAGTCTCACCTCTGTGCCTGGCAACATCTTGGAGCAGATTCTCCTGGAAGGCATGCTGAGGCACGTGAAAAACAACAAGGTGCTTGGTGGCAGCCAGCATGGCTTCACTAGGGGGAAATCCTGCCTGACCAATTTGGTGGCCTTCTATGATGGGGCTACGGAACTGATGGACAGGGGTAGAGCAGTTGACGTCATCTACCTGGACTTGTGCAAAGCGTTCGACAGTGTTCCACACGACATCCTTGTCTCTAAATGGGAGAGACATCAATTTGATAGGTGGGGCACTCGGTGGATAAAGAACTGGCTGGATGGCGGCACGCAAAGAGTTGCGGTCAATGGCTCAGTGTCCGGCTGGAGGCAAGTGACAAGTAGCATCCCTCAGGGATGGGTGTTGGGACTGGTCTTGTTCAACATCTTTGTAGCTGACATGGACAGTGGGATTGAGTGAGCACTCAGCAAGTTTGCCGATGGCACCAAGCTGCATGGTTGGGTGGATACGCTGGAGGGAAGGAATGCCATCCAGAGGGACCTTGACATGCCTGTGAGGTGGGCTGATGCCAACCTCATGAAGTTTAACCATGACAAGTGCAAGGTCCTACACCTGGGTCAGAGCAATCCCAGGTACAGCTACAGGTTGGGCAAAGAGGAGATTCAGAGCAGCCCTGCAGAGGAGGACTTGGGGGTGGTGGTTGATGAGAACATGAACATGAGCCGGCTGCAGTGTGTGCTTGCAGCCCAGAAAGCCAACCATATCCTGTGCTGCATCAAAAGGAGTGTGACCAGCAGGTCAAAGGAGGTGGTCCTGCCCTTCTACTCCACTCTCCTGAGACCTCACCTGGAGTATTGTGTGCAGTTCTGGTGTCCTCAACATCAAAAGGACATGGAGCTGTTGGAACAAGTGCAGAGGAGGGCCACGGGGATGATCAGGAGACTGGAGCATCTCCCATACTAAGACAGGCTGAGAGAGTTGGGACTGTTCAGGCTGGAGAAGTCTGCATGGAGACCTCATAGCAGCCTTCCAGTATCTGAAGGGGCCTATAGGGATGCTGCGGAGGGACTCTTCATTAGGGACTGTAGTGACAGCACAAGAGGTAATGGGTTCAAACTTAAACAGGGGAGGTTTAGATTGGATATAAGGAAGAAGTTCTTTACTTGAGGGTGGTGAGGCACTGGAATGGGTTGCCCAGGGAAGCTGTGAATGCTCCATCCTCGGCAGTGTTCAAAGCCTGGTTAGACAAAGCCTTGAGTGACACGGTTTAGTGTGAGGTATCCCTGCCCATGGCAGGGGGGGTTGGAATTAGATGATCTGAAGGTCCTTTCCAACCCTAACTGTTCTGTGATTCAAAGCTATGGCAAAAATTAACAGCAGTTTTCATGTTTAATCTGATTCTTGAATTAAGGCGATAGCATTTGAGCCTCAGAAGCAATGACCCAGCATGCTGGCATCAATCCATGCCCTGCTGCAGAGCTGACACAGGGAAGAGTCTTATATAGGAGGGGACACCAAGCCACATGAGAGGCTTCCTCTTCAGCTAAGTATTGATGGCAAGAGTTGCAGGTGCATACACCACACATCCACACAAAGCCAGCACACTGAAGACTGTCACCTTACGCACAAACAAGTTAATGGCATTTTAGAACACATTTATACTGTGCTCCTTGGTTTCCACCTCTTTTATGTTGTTGTTAAGAATAGTCCCCAGCTTCATAATGAAAGAGCAGGAGAACAAGTCAAAGAGCATCTATTTTTTAAAAATCTCCTCAATACTAATTAAGTTCTTTTAAGCCTAAGTGGGAAGCAAAGACACCTATGGAGAGGCATGGCATTCAGAGTAAGTATACCCCTTCATTTAAACACTTCCATAAAGCCAGCACACCAAGGTGCCCATCAGACCCACAACCCTGCTGTTCAAATTGTCCCCTCCAAGCAGCCTATACAAGGTAACAGTAGAAAAGTTATACACTCATGATGTGCACTTAAGGTTTGCACCAGGTATTTCAGTGGCCTCCAGCTACCTTTAAAACCATTTGCGATAGACGTATTTCAACAGGGCAGGGATATTTTGAGAGAAAACAAACCCTACAAACAGAGAAGAGAACAGCTATGGAGAAGTAGCACAGGCTGCAGCAGACCTACAAGCTCATAAGCAGAGCATTATGGGCAAGACTAGCAGCAGCAGCAGAGCTACCCCATGGCTGGACCATCCGGGATAGGATGCAGCCAAGTGCACAGACACCTCCTGACAGCAGTGCTGCACCTACAAGAGATTTGTAGGGACAGACCTATCAGGTAGCAGTGGGATCTTTCTCCGTGCATCACTCACACATACAGCTGTATCAAGAGAAAAGCAGAGCTTAAGCTCAGCCTTTGAAAATGAAATACTGGAGCCAGGAAGAAAGCACGGAAACCATGCATCTCCCCTAGCTAAGAGCAGTTCACATCCTCTACTCTAATTGAGAGGGAGCCTTCAACTATTTCTCCCCAATCAAAGAAACAACACCACAAACAAAAACCACCAATTTCTTCCACCATAACTTTCAAAGTACCTTTAAAGTGAATTGTCTGATTTCAGGGCAGGGTGGTGGGGAGGGAAAGAAGGAGAAAAAAGTTAGTTTTGAACTATTTCTCTTCCCTCCCTTCATACTCAGTTAATTGTGGGCTGAAGTGCTTTTTAATAGGGAGAGAAAAAAAAGCAGTACATTTGAGCTAAATTACCCATCTCTGGTAGACACAGAAATTATCTGATCTGCTGAGAACAACTGTGTTTTTTTTACAACACTAGTAAAAACTCCTTCAAGATAAATGCCCTTCTAAAAAATATAATTGCTTGTATCACATTGTTTCAATACAGACACCACTCAGTGTGGGGGAGAAGGCTATGTTCAGCATTAAATGGAGATAAAGCATTAATCCTGAGTCATAAATAAAGACTCTGTTGAAGTAAAAAAAAAAAGAAGTCTACAAGCTGGTGTTTCTGGCTGTCAGAGTGGAAACAACAGCTTTGAGTTAAATACTGAGGCTGTCTCCTGAACAAACAGGGACAGTTCAGCAGCTCAGTGCCATACTCACAGCAGTCAGCATGTGGGCAAGGAAAGAGCATCCATGATATACAGACTGGTAAAGGGCTAAAGAGGGATTGCAAACTATTTTTACTTCTGACCCTTAACAGGCCAAGATACATACATCTGGGCTGCTGGAGGTGTCCTAGAACACTCCACAGCTCTGAGGGGGCTTTGTTTTAAAGGATGGCTGACCTGGAGTTCCTGCTTCAGATTTCTTGTTTCTAGATCAATAAGGGTGTGGACAATGCCATCTCTACCTAATCAAGAGAATGGTTAGGGTTCAGACAGCAGGGGATGGGGTGGAAATATCTGCCTACCAGAAGGAAGGGACAGGTTTCACCCAGCTCTTCAAGATGTTGCTTTAAACAAACCCGCAGAGTAGTGTGGTAAAGGGAAGACTATTTTCCTGAGGAAAGATGGGAAAAGAAAAGGCTACTATGCAACCACAAAGCCAGGTTCATGAGGACAGAGGACAAAGAGGAATGTAGCTAGCTGAGCCATGACACTTTTCTGTCACAGGGAATGCAACCTTCCTATCACTGCTTCCAGAGCTATCTGTTGTGCTGTGGGAAACCATCCCAGTTTGGCCAGACCCCTGAGACAGGAGAGTTTGGGCCACACCAAGCCAGAAACAAGGCTTACGCCTGTCTCCAGTTGTGCTGGGAGCACACACAATAGAAGTCTAGAGTTTCAGCTCTGTTAGTGAGCCCACACAGTGATTTAGAAAGGTGTTTCACAGGTTTCACTCCTGCATCTAA
This sequence comes from Agapornis roseicollis, assembly GCA_002631895.1. NCBI lineage: Eukaryota > Metazoa > Chordata > Aves > Psittaciformes > Psittacidae > Agapornis > Agapornis roseicollis. Next base: position 69,205 of record NDXB01022195.1, read on the forward strand.
ATGCTTCCCAGGACCGGCTGTACAGATGAAGCAGAGGCACTTCCTGCTGTGTGCATAATTGCTTTGAGTGAAGGTGTTAAAATGCCCTGGTCTTTCTATAGCACAGGAATTGAGAAAGGTCTATAAAAGGCACACCACAAGAGAAGGCACAGCCAGAATCACTTCAGTCCACCACAGCTTTTCTAAAATAAATATTGGAAAGAACAGAATCTGAATTGCTTGTTTTGCTTTGCATAAGGTATAAGCCAATGCAGGATTGCGAAACCCAGAGATAAAATTACATACCAGTTGCTACATAGATTTTCATTACCATAGCCAAGGAAGCACTCCCTACTACCTTTCTGTCATCGTCTGTAAAACAAAGGCCTAAGTAACCAAGAAGAAAGGAGACAGCTAAAAATCTAGACCCGATCTGTCCCATCCACCTCCTCCCAAAACCACACAGAGCCCTGGTGATACAGTAGAGGAGCACTGAGATGGGGACACCTTCAGCACCTGACAAGCAGCTTTGGGTATCCTGTGGGACTTGACAGCTTTTATACACTCCCTCACCATCCTCTTGTCAGTTTTCTCACCTCCACCAAGAGCAGAAGCTACTCTAATAGTTACAGACACTCTGCACCTACAGGGGAGCTGAGTCCTTGAGTTGTTTCAGGAAGATTCATTGGAAGACCTGCTTAGAGATATATTTCTATTGCAAGGTAGCAAAGACAAATTGGAAAAGTTGCAAAATAATCTTCAGAAGTGAACTAAGGAAAGCTTCAAGCACCTACAGATCCTAGACAAGGGCAACGCTAATCTGTCATGCACTGCAGGACCACCTTACTGTCTGAAAACAAGCTTGTGCACCAGACATCAGGTTACCTACCCACAGTTCAGCACACTCTACCCAACAGCCCATCACTGAGCACATATGCAGGACAGGAAGGCAGGCGGATGTTAGCTCTGCAATCTTACAGAACTGGCATCTGTTAGTGATAACTTTCTAATTCAGATGAGAACTACAGTACATGTAAAGGAAGCCCTTCCCCTTAAGCCTCACCCTGGTTTCTACAACCACACAGTGATACAGAGCAGTACCAGCTTTAACAGCCACTAGTGTCATATAGAAGAAATCCAGGCTTGCCATTTCTCATTTCTCTCTCCTTTAGATCATGCTGGTAATCAGAAGGATATTCTGGTGCTAATTTGATAGAACATTTCATGAAGCTGAATTTAACAAACAAAAGTGAACTAATTTAACTTATTGCTATTGAAACCTCTGTGCTACCTCAAAGAACCCAACCCCCCCCCAAAAAA
>NDXB01022195.1:70626-95073 GCA_002631895.1 Agapornis roseicollis
ATGCTCTGTCTCAAAGAACCCAACCCCCCCAAAAAAAATAAAAATCAAAAATCAAAACACCAAAACAAGACCAGAAAACCACATAGAACCAAAACCCCCCACAAAATCACTGCTCTGTGCTCTGAGGACTACAGCTGAATCATACAGCTGAATTATTACACGTCCAAGACATTTCAGAAATATCAGTGATTTCTAAACTGTTCAGCTATCCACCTGAAGAATAAATCTGACAGCAGATTAACAGGTTAACAACAAACACTCAGCATTTTTGCTAAAATCTCTCACAAGATAAAATAAGCTCCATCCAGTTACAGACCACAAAGCAAGCTTACAGATGAGATTTGCAATAAAATTAAAATGTCCTGAGCAGCCCACAAACTGCACAGGGCTCATGTGAAAGCCCTTGAAAGAATACCCAGGAAGAACAAGCAGGTTGCCAGAGAAAGGGTGATGTTCTCAAAACTAGGTGCTGAGAGTTATGCTTCTAAATCTATTATTAGAAGGCTTGTGTGAAAGTGGCTTATTTAATACCAACGCTGCCATTATTTTGATGGCTGTGGGAGATGTGTCAGGTCATCTCTAGCATGTGTAGAGACTAAAATTATAACAGACAGTGCTGTAGCCACATGAGCTAAAAATAGGCCTTTTCTGTATCTACTCTGTGGATACAGAAACTAAGACTGATACTGAGTATTTCAGAGCAAAGAAGATGTTTTCATCCTCAACATTTACCTCATCTCTCATTTGTGATCCACAAAAGGTAATAGAAGTTTTACATGCCTTTTCATATATTGTTTTTCTCCCTCCACACCAAAGTCCAATTTTGCTTTTACTTTTACTTGCAGCACTAGCACGTGTGGCCTCCAGACAGTTCCAGAACAACATCACATTCAAGAAGGTACCTGGTAGAACTGACACCCAAATTACTGCTTTTGAAAAAGGGACAAACTAATTGCCTAATGGGAGTGATACCACCGGATCTGCTGGCACACATCTACTTATCCAGATAGCTGCTTCTTAACGAGCAGGGTGCAGGGAGGTCACCATCACTTCCCATCTTTAAGCTCTTCCCAGAGCTCTTGAGGTGAACAGTCCACATCCTCTGGTGCCTTACCAGATGAGGATGCTCCTAAGAAAGTGAAGAAACCTGCCAAACACAGAGTCACCATACACCTCTGTTGAACCTCTTTGGGTAAAACACAGCTCAGAATGCTTTACCCTTGGGACTCGGACCAGCACAGAGACAAGGAGCATCATGATGACTATCACAAGCTGGAATACATGTGTCAGCAAAGTCACAATTCCTTAATTGTTCTGTTATGGGTTGGTTGGGGCTTTTTAATTGCTCCATAATGACTTACATTAGTAACACTGTTGCTGGAGCAGCTGCACAACATTTGGAAGTATTTAACTCTCATAGAAGCAACACCCTTGTTACAGTTCCAAGACCAGATTCAATTGTATTTAGCACTTTATAAGCCAAGTACATCTTCTGAAATGACCTGTGGGGGATCATAGTGCGATGCTATGGTGCATATTTATTTTCAGATCTGTACTGCACCCAAACCTGCAGCTTTTGCCAGAAGGTATTTTAAGACATTCAAAACGGTTAGGTTCCTTCCACTTTCACATATGCAACTTTCAGATCTATCATGTGCAGCTGAAGTTTTCATATTGCTTCATCGCAAACAAGGTTAAGTTGCACATCACCAAAGAAAAGGGGAGGAGAAACAGGGCTGCAAGTCATTAAACACTCATATAAGCTCTGTGTTAGTTCACATCTCAACAGACATTTCCAGAGAAAGATATTTAACACATCAGAATAACACAGACAGGCAAGCAGCCACTGTCTGCTGAAGAACAGTGACAACACAGGAAATAAGAAACAGGGAAAGACTACATAATGATTTTAATGACACTTTAATCTTCAATCAAAGCAGCTAGCACAATGAAGTTACATACTACACAGCAAATCTTGATGCTGGTTAAAGCTCTGACTTCTGAAAACAGCTTCTCTGCTCACTGTTTCAAGCAAGTGTTGTGCTACCTGATGCCTACTGTAGTCTAGTTGAAAGAGGTCTCATTGCACATTAAATTAATCATGGCTAGATAAAAAGAAACCCAACTCCATCACCTCTTCTTAAAGAGCAAAAGGAACTAGCAACCATCAAGACCTGCAGTTGTAACTAGCTCAAGTCAAATGTGTATTTCATCCAATACCATCATCCAAACATTCATCACTTTGAGACGAACAGTTTCTGAGGGGTTTTAGGTGCAGCAAGAAAGTCTTTTCCTGGTCATGGTCTCCATAATAGAAATCAATCGGCACTGAAGTGCCGACTTACTTCTCCTGTAAATGAAAGTCACTTATTTAGGTAGCATTGGAAACCACTGTGATGGAAACACTTAGATTTTTCTGTTAAAAAGCTGAATGCAAGTGGTACAAGTGCTGTAGTCTTGACCATAAAACCATGTGAAAATTACCTAGTGTGCAGAATTTAGGGGCTGCACCATTAACATATTATTAAATACATCCTTCAGAGAGCACCTTGACACTCAGAACTGGTTTGGGTGTTTGGGGTTTTTTTTTGAGTCTGTTCTTTTTTGTTGTTTGTTTGGGTTTGTTTTTTTTTCTTGTTGGTTGGTTGGTTGTTTGCTGTGTGTGTTTTTATGACCATAAACTCTAGTTGAAATACTGCCTAATGATTCTGTGCTTAAGTCAGACTGATCAAACACATGCCTTTTAAATACATACATAGTTAAAAACACACACAAAAAAAACCAAAAACCCAAATAAAAACAAAATATGCAGTTTCCAGATACTAAATTATCAGCAATGTAGAAGCCCATATCAGTTTTGCCACTGTCCTTCAAGTGAGAAGGGAGAAGCTCTTATTTGAAGAATGAAACCTGGTTATCAGAAGCATAACAGATGGCTATTATGATACTTGCAATGTCCTTTTCTTTGCTCTAAAGGAAGTCTGCAAAATGCTTAAGTGCAGCTGGGCCTCAGCAGAGCTTTACTGGCAAGAAGGTTAACTGTGTTAGAAAGGAACTGAACCCACTAAACATGTTTCTTCAGATGCTTGCCACAACACAGCAAGAATCAGTTTGTCTGGGAGAGAGAAGGTCATGTATTTTGGTAGACTAGAGGGACTCATTTAGAAGATGAGTGTATTGAGGAATAATCTATGAAAAGAAAATGATTCAAGCACGGGTACACCAAGAACATGCAATGGTTAGAGACAAGCCTTCTTTCAGCAGTGTTGCCTATGGGCAGAAATGGCTACTGCATAGCACCTTTCCTAATAAACCGTTTCAGTACTTGTATGTTAAATTGGGAATCTAGCATCCATTTCATGGATCAGGAACTGGATATTAGAGTAAACTAATTTGAGTTTCATGAGAGGTAAAAGTTCTCCAGTTGAACAGCTTCTTATTCCCAACACAGCTCATCAAAACACATACCCAAATGCCCTCAGTGCCCTGGTACTTGTATTGCATACATTAGCACTCCCACATACACAGGATTTCCACCATAAACTAAACCACCTAATGGTCATAGAACAGAGGCGAACTTTCTGAAGGTGACAACACTAGCATGGTATCTAAACATCTTCAATACAACCTTATCCTGCCTCTTCCTGTCAGCACACATACAGTTAACCTACCACCTCCTGAGCACTACTCAGCAGCTAAGCACTACCATGCTAGTGTAGAGCTTATTTATATGCCCAGTTATTAATTTGCCAGTTTTCAGCAACAAGCATATGTGAAAGACACATCGATGTAGCAAAGAGATCAGTGACTAAGAGCAAATCGGGATGGTTTAAGAGAAGCATCAGCAGAGGAAAATTCCACTGCTTTGCAAGCAATCATATAGCTTTCAAGATCAGTAGTACTCATCAGGGAGGAAACAGTTCTCTTTTCCCCTCCCCTCGAGTGCTGAATTTCTCATCTGTGGTTACACTCAGTACGTTCATCTGGACCAGCACCGGGTAGGTGTTTCACACCATTCACCAGGAACCGACTCAGCTCATAAGGAATGCCCTCAGTACTACAGTGATAGCCAATCACCAGCAGACAAATCATTTTTTAAACGGGTGGCTGCTCCTCATCGCAACCGTTTATGTTGCGTAGCAAACTGCACACAGAATACAACTGTGCGCGTTCGCAGCAGAGCGAGTCCTCCGCAGCACCAGTCGAGGCTCACCTGCGGTCCCCTGCGCCAGCCACCAACAGCACCGGCGCAGAGCCCCGCTCCTCCAAACCATCATCCCCATAACCGCTTCTGCTGAGAAATTTACTTTCCCTTTACAGAGGGAGCTGAAGAGGACAAACTCGATTCAGTACAGTCCTTACTTCACCAGGTGGGCTTAGGGCGAGCTGCGGACGCCGTCTAGGGTGTCTGGTACCACTGCGGTCAGTCGGTACCCAGCAAACTCAGGCCACCGGTGACAGAGGCATGACAGCAGTCAGGAGCAAACCCCACAACAACGAAGTTTAAACACGCTTTTTTCACACAGGAAAGGTTCCGGCGGGGTGCCGGGATCCGGGAGCTGATGGGCTGTGCCCCCTCCCCCCCCATAGCGCGGCCTACCCCTGCACTGCCTCCCGCCAGCCGCGATGGGGGCGCGGGGCCGCAGCCCTCCCGCCCCTTGACTCGGTTCTGCGAGGGCGCAGGCGAGCACAGGGGCCAGCCGCCGCCGGTGCCTCTGCCGGGGGTGACACCGGCCCTCAGGGAGCCGGCTGCCCGGGGAAAGGGGAGGAGAGGAGCGGGGCTGAGGCGCGGGCAGCGCTGGCCGAGGCGCGGTGGGACTCACCGTAGATCATAGCCAGGCCGGTCTCATGGAGGAAGCGGACGCGGCGGTGCTTGAAAAGCCAGATGGTAAGGATGGTGAGAGTGAGGAGCAGGATGAAGGTGAGCAGGCTCACACTGTCCTGCCGGTGGCTCTCCTCCGCCTCCTTCTCCGTGGCGAGCTCCTCCATGGCGCTGCTGCTCCGCTCCGCCGCCCGCAGCCCACCGGCTGCTAATAGAACAAGCAAGAGCATCGGCAGCCGGCGGCGCAGGGGCACAGCCATGGTTGCGGGCTGCCGCGGATCCCCGCAACCCACCCGCCGCGGTGGCCGGCGAGCACTGCCTATTGCCCGGCCGGCGGCGAAGGGAGGAAAGGAGGGAGAGGCCCCAGCACGCAAGATCCCGCCTGCCACCGCCTCCCCTGGCCCCTTAAAGGCGCAGCCCCAGCAGTGGTGGCTTTGGCTAGGGAGTACAGGCTCATCTGCCGTAAAGATGCGGTGTTCTCCCTATTCTGGGTTCGGCCCCGTAGAAGTGAAGCGGTGGGAGGTCCCTGGGTGAGTGAGAACGGCCCTGTCCAACCCCGTTTCGGGAATCTCAGGCGCTCGTCTAGGTCTCCCTATATCCTACAGCAAACCGGTGAGCAGCGGCTGCACAGGTGCGCTGTTGGATGGAAATCATCCCCCTGGAGCCTGCCTTGCCCGGGTCCGAGCTGGGCTGGGAGCTGCGCGTCTCCGTGAGACCTGGGAGGGGATAAACGCAGGCACTAATCGCTCTGGGTCTCTACGAATTGGCAGACGTTCTCCCAAAAGAAAGAGAATATACTCGTTAGAGTCACCAGAGTGCTTTCCCACCTAGGCTTTTTTTTCTTTTTTTCTTTTTTTTCTTTTTTCTCCTTCCCAGCATTTTCCATTCGAAATGTATTTGCTATTAAAACAGCCCAAAACGTGTGTTTTAAAATCATCTCGGGTTGGGGAGGGAAAGAAAAGAAGAAAAGTCACTTCCTGTTCCTTGCAAACAAGCGAAAATCGGGGCTTTCTTCATTAGCTTTCTTTTTTACTGAATGCAACATTTTCATTATTTTATTTTAACCAGCAAGACGAGGGAATTCTGAGTGATGAAAGTGTTTGGTTCTTTAGAAATGCTTTAGAACTCGTGTTTATGCGGGTTTTAGCAGCAGCAGCAGCAGGAGCGTACTTTGCTTTTGATTGCCGGAGGAATCCCCTCCCAGTTCCCAGCAGTGGCGTGAGCAGCGCTGACCTTCCTGCTTCTGTGACATTTCTCCCAGAACTGTTATTTTCAGTCACAAGTTCCAACATATACTTTAGCCATTATTTTGCATAAGAAGAAAGCAGAATATGTTTGGCCACGTATTTAACTAGTTATATGGCAGATGCTATCTCCTTTAGTGCTGTCCTCCTTCTTAATGTTGCTGCCTGGCTGTTTCTGAAGGTATTTATTGGGGTGGTCTAGTTACAAGAGTATCCCTTCCAGACTTTCTCTTCTGCTAGTGGATCTGGAATTGTCTCTCATCACACATACTTTTGTTTAGGAGACTCCTTTTTGGAAACATTTCAAGATGACAGCTATGTAAATCCACATTTTTATTTATATGCAGTCCTTTTAAAAATGGTATTTATGCAAACTCCTCAACAACCCTCAATATCTGCTATAATTGTCTGCAATTACCTTTAAACGTTTGATTGTGCAGGGCTGAAAGTTTACATTGATAGTGCCAACATTTGTAAACCTCTTAGAGATGAAAAGCAGTAATTTGCCCTGAAGACCTAGCTCTTGAATCTATGTGAACCATTAAAAATTCCTGCCTCAAGACTGCCTTATGTTAACTTTCACATTCAAAATTAACATTTATAGTATAATGAGAGCATTATACCACCAAATCTTTATGGTGCATCATCAGGATATACAACCTACATACAATATAATGTATATCTTTAGGATATAAAACCTACAGGCCTCACAGCAAACTACAGGTATGCAGTGCAGTGCTATGTGTAATGCTGATAAAGTTGTAAAATAAAAAAGCAGCTTGGCAATAAGAGGCTCTTTCCTGTTTTTATTGCTTGCTGCATAGTGCTGGGTAAAATCACTAAGTGTATGGTGGCTCGTTTTAGAAAGACAATTTCCATGTGTGTTGTAATTTCATCTACCTCTTAGCTGAGCCACAGTCAAGGTCTTAAGTTACTTTCTGCAAAGTCCTCCACCAGTAACCTCTGTTTTAGTCTTGAACATTCACACAGTTCACTGTGCTGCGCCTGTTGCTCTCCAGCAACAGTGAGAAATATCCAGGCAATTCTTGCAATACTTAAGCAAAATAACCCAGTTTTACTTATTTTTACTTTGTTATTTTTATTTTTTCTCGATGATCTATATCATTTGTGGAGGAAAGCATTCATCTATTGTTTCACGTGTCAGTGCTACCATCAAGCTTTAAACCTCTTCATTCACACTTTTTGCTGTGAAAACCACCAGTTAGTGAAAACTGCTGCCTTGCCCATGTAGTCTGCACAGGCATCACCTTATCCTAGGAACACTTCCACTGAAATCAATACTTCAGTAGGTACCATCCCAAAATCTTCTTCCTGAATTAAAAATTAAAAAAAAAATAAAATCTTTTCACCACTGTTGTGCACAAAATTGGGCACAACTTTATCCTTACTTTGGACTATGTGGATGTAACTCAAATGCCTACACAAACTGGTGATGGGAGTATAATCATTTCTGTTCATCTAGGGCATCAAAGTTTAACAGTGACGTTCAACTGTTCTGTCTAATGTGTTGTTGCTGGGGAATTCGGTATGCACAGTGTGTTTGATTCATACAGGCAAAATTTTGCTGCCTCTTTACATTCATGGATCAGTACCATGTTGTATGGATAATTTAACTCATTTAAGCAGGATCACCTGGAGCATGTGATATCAAATATGAAAAAGCTAACAATCTGAGCTTGTCTCTACATCACTGTGAGCCAGGATGCATCCTTGTAAGTGAGCTCTGTTCACACAGCCCAGTTCCTTACAGTGGTGTAGCTAGCAGATTGCTGTGGCATTTTCAGTCGATTAGGAACATCAGTGATTTCACCTCCAGGGGTAGCTTCGTTACTGTAATAGCCCTGCTGTTAGTTTGTGCTCTAAACTTTTTCTCCCAGCCTCCACCTGCTTTCCCAAGCTGTTCTGCACTAAACCTCCTCCATGTTCTCTACAGGTGGGACCGGGATGTTACCTTTGCCTAGCAGCCACCACATATGTTGCAGAAGTAGCCTGGCTGCTAAGCAAAACTATAGTTTTGTTCTATTCCTGCTTTCCTCCCATTTTCATCTGGTCCCAGGCAGCAGTCTTTGATCTGCTCACTGTCTGAAAGGGCACACTTGAGACAGAAACAATGAGGTATGCTCAGGGAGATGGAAGGCAATGTCCAAGTGGGATCACAACAGGGCTATCAAAGGCTTAAAACTAAAGGTATGAGATGGCACTGAAACAGAGCGAAGGACAGAAGTTAGCCATTCAACAGAGTTCAGCCATACCTGGAGGGACGCAGGAGGATTTTGGTATTAAATGCTAATAAACATGTGCATTTGCATAGAGTTGATGGTTGACTCACAGGATTGACTCATACTAGCCTGATCAACACACCACAAAGAAAGATATGGATCAGCCCACCCCATTCCTTTTGCCCACAAGCCTTCTCTTATTAAAAGGTTAATCCTGCCAGAACCACCATCAAATAGTCTGCTAGGCATTTTTATAATTTCCTTTGTTATGGAAGCCATCATTATCACATGAACTGATACATATCTGAAGTTTATTCTTATTCCCAGAGCTTACTAATGTCATGTGAGGCAAATGCAAGGTCCTGTTTTCAAGCCATGCTCTGCCTCTGAGCTATTGGCAATAACACTGTCCATGCCTCGTCAGTAACACTGAAGAGCTTGCACTCTATCAAGACCTTTTCTGTATTACACACATCTGTCAAGACTGGCCCTTTGTGCTGATGCAAGCAATGGGTTTGAGATTTTCATTGACCTAACATGCCATTTTAGGACTGGTTCTGATAGGGAAAGACCTCACAGCTGCTTGTGCTTATAACAGACTTGAAAATCAAACAAATCCTTATCTCAACATGTGGCATGTTTATGCAGCTTCCCTTACATGCTCAAATTTTCTAGCACATTAATCTGGAATGCAGTAGCAAGTTGAGTAGCAGACAGGTCAACCTTGCACAGCAGCTAGCATGTCAGCTGCTCTCCTTACCATCTCCCTTTCTTTCTCCTTCCTTCGCTTTTAAGTCAAAATCTCCCATCACTGTGCTTTAAAATGGCAACCTATTTTGAACTGATAGCCAGCTTCTAGCAATAGCAGGATCAACTTATAGGCTACCCTCCCATGTTCATGTAAGATAGCCCTACACCCTGGGATCCCACAAAACATGCCCTGTTGCAGACGTGAGCTTAAAGACAACTAAGTCTTCTGCAGTAAAATTATGAAGGACATGTAATATTTTCACTGTAAAAACAAATCTGCTTGAATCTCCAGTTTGTTGGAAGTGCCAGCAACTGTGACATATTTCTCTGTTAGTACCAGTTCTGCAGAGGTGTTGTATATTCAAGAAAATCTCAGAGCTTCCATTTTCCATCAGTGCAAATGCAGAAATCAACAGTAGCCTTTCCGCTAGAAGTAAAGGCTGCTCTGTGCTATTTGCAAGGTGCAAAAGTCACTTGCTGTGCAGCCACATCTTACAGCTTCTATGTCATGGTAAACTTTCAAAGTGTCTAAGAGGGATGTGACTAGAAATGTTATCTACAAAAGGGTGCTCTGCCATCTCCCTCATACCCAAACATACCGCTTTCCCTTTCTAGCTGCATGTGATATCAGGAAGTGACATTCTACAAGGGACAAAGCAGGTTTTCTCTTATTCCTCAGAGGGTGGCTGTTCATTACTCTTTGCAGGTGCAAATTGTGGTTATGAATTTCAATGTTATGATTGCTCAAAGCAGCAGCGAAGTGATCACTGTTCTCATCACTCATCACTCCCTACCACATTCCCCATAAATATTTAAACAAGTGAATATCTGAGTGCTGCTGCTCAACTTGTGCCGGAAGAATCTGAAAAAGTTCTGTGCAAGTGAGCCTCGGTTGAGGCACTTAAATTATAATTTGACCTCCTGCACAAGATAAATCTTGTCTAGCCCTATGAGGAGTATGTGAACATCATTTGAAACTGCAGTTACACACACGGGTGCTCTGTCACTGTCAGCTGTCAGGTGGCCACTACCAGAAAGAGTGCCTATGGAAGGTTTCTTTGAATGTAGTTCTAAAGTACAAAGGGGGAAAGATTTGGAAAAATGTGGGCACAGTGTTGTGGCATCAAATTTCTTATAAAATATTTCGATTCTATATTTTCACAATTATTCCAAATCTTTTGACAAAGCTCTCCTGGAGAAGCCTGCAGATCTCTTCTTGATAAAGTAGCAGAAAGACAAAATGATGTTTGATGGAATCTTGATTACACTCAATATGCTGCTCATGCAGGCATTGCATACCCTAGAAAGTGAATTGTAAGCAAAGTTATGCTAAGTGTCTTGGCTTTATCTGAATAGGTAGCTCAGAAGCATGGCTAGATATATGAAAGAAAAAGGTTAAATCTATCTTGATAGTGTCTGGAAGTACTTATTTTTGCTCTTGTTCTGGGAAAAAAAAAAATCAGGAAACTTCTATCTTCTTCTACAGGAAAACAAATCTCTCCTACAAATACTAGATCCTAAAACATACACAGAGAAGAAGGCTTGAATGATAAATGGCTCCCATCATGCTGAACACTGCTCCATAGCTTTGAAAGAAGCCTAGGGGTTTATCAAGAAGGTGTAACTTGCCTGCCATATTTCCATAGACATTTCTTATGCTGAAAGAGCTGAATTATTACCAATATATTAATAAAGTTGATTTGTCTAATCTAAGCAATCTCCTGCATAGATAATAAATAATTTCTGAAGAGAGTGACAATATCAGTTAACTGGTCAGTAACCACAGGACAGATGAGGTTGGAAGGGACCTCTGGGGGTCATCTGGTCTAACTCCCTTTCTCAAGCAGGGCCACCTACAGCCAGCTATCGAGGACCATGTCCAAATAGCTTTTAAACATCTCCAGCAATGGAGACTCCACAGCCTCCACTGGGCAGCCTGTGCCAGTGCTCAGTCATCCTCACATCGAAAAAGGTTTCCTGATGTTCAAAGGGAACCTCCTGTGTTTCAGTTTTTGCCTTTTGCCTCTGGTCCTACCACAGGGCATCACTGAAAAGAGCCTGGCTTTGTCCTCTTCCCTTCTGGTATTTATATACAATGATGAGATTATCAATGTATGATAAAACGAGATTAGATTATCAATGATGAGATTATGAATGTAATATCTAGTTCAGTAACAATACTTATCTCCAGAGTTTTCCAGACTGGCAAAAGTCTAGGTGAATGGTTCACCAAAAGGATGTGAACAATGTAATTGTAAATTCTTATTACTGTGGAAACTAAATAACTGATTGACTGTTACTGCTCTCATTTTGCAGGATCTGCCAAATTGTGTAGGAAATTTGGAGACATGTTTTCCAAAAGGCTACACAAGCTGCCAGTTTCCCAGGGAGGCAGAAGGGGCTGCCTAGCTGAAAGGTGAGAATCAGACAACAGTGCAGAATAAAGCAGGTGATGTCAGTGCTGGGAGTTGGTTGCTTTTTAATAAGAATAAGCAAACTTAGGCTGGTGAGGGCAGTGTTGTTGGACAAGCTTTAGCTGCTGATGGACCCTGGCTAATACCAGTAGCACGCTCTAAGGGAAAACATTCTGGGTCCAACAGCTGAGCCCACTCACAAGAGATCTGCATCTCATGGTAAAATCATGATAGTAGGACTGGTGCAGCTTGTGACAGGATGTGAAGTCTGACAGGTCCCTAAAAGTGCGCCTATTCCTGGTGGAACTGGATGTGGGTGGTACAGATAAGGGTGTTACTGGCCAAAGGCAAAGAGGAGAAAGACACCAAAGGCTTGTAATCAAAAGATAGAGAGCACTTGTCAGCTGCTTCAAGATACAATCAATATTATCTCAAGCTGTACCTCCAAGATGTGAAAAGTCCAAGACAGACACATTAGTGGAATCAGCATCATGGTAGTCAAGTCAAACACAACCCACCACTCGTGGTATTGTAATGAAAGATTTGATGTTATACTGCGCTGTCTCTCACTGCTTGTTCCTTATTTTAGTGGATAAGATAGTTCATTTTATAAAGCAGGCTTTTCATACTAATATTATTTGCATATTTCCAATTCTTCATCCTTCCCCACTTGGATACCATTAAAAATAAATCCCAAACTTGGGCAACAGAATAGATGGGGCTATTTATTGCGGCGTGGTTATTTACACGTGAGGACATCTAGAGGCCAAGGCAGTGTCTGGAACTACAGTCAGTACAAATACATCCACTAGTTGTGGAGTATTAGAGCATTTTTCAAAAGCAGCTTAGATAATAAGTACATTGCATGATCTCTAGTGGTATTAAGCCCAAGGCACTGTCAAAGTCACTCATACCAGTCTGATGTGATTGGGGAAATGCCAAGATTAAAGAGGAACCATAACACATGTGCTAGTTCTATGCTGCTGTACCCCACCTTACTGCCAGTGTTACTGCAGCCCAAATTTTGTCCCACTGCCATGATAAGATTGAGAAAAGGTTTTAATTCAGTAGCAATACCAAAGAGGAAAGCAAATGTGTTGCAGTGATATTTTCATTGACAATTGATCATGCATGGTCATTAATCTTTCCTGCTATCATAGTTTAATCCATCATAAAAGTGGTAAAAGTGGGTAAAAATGAGAAAACTCATGGGTTGAGATAAAAACAGTTTAAGAGGTAAAGCAAAAGCCATGTGCACATGCAAGGCATAACAAGAAATTCATTCACTGATCCTCATGGGCAGGCAGGTGTTTAGTTGTCCCCAGGAAGCCAGGGGGCTTCATTATATGCGTTACTTGGGAAGACAAGCACCATCATTCCAAATGTCCCCCCTTCCTTCTTCTTCCTCCAGTTTTATGAGCTGAGCATCATGTCATGGTATATCCCTTGGGTCAGTTGAGGTCCACTGTCCCAGCTGTGCCCCCTCCCAAATCCTTGTGCACACTCAGCTTACTCACGGGTGGGGTGAGGAGCAGAAAAAGCCTTGACTCTGTGTAAGAGCTACTCAGCAGTAATGGAAACATCCCTGTGTCATCAATACTGCTTCCAGCGAAAATCCAAATTATAGCCCTATACCATGAAGGAAATGAACACTACAACCAGCACACCTGCTATTATCTTCATGTAGACAAATAAAAAACCCAGCAACACCAGTGCAAGAAGAGACATAGTGAGAACTGGAACGTAAAACTGTCAGTCTTCTCTGAAGTGACTTAGAAAGTCAAAGAGGAGCTAACATTTTCTTCTAGTATCAGCAAAAGCATAATGTTCTCTTTCCTTGGGTTTGTGAGTCCTATTCCCTTGAAGAGGTGAAGCTGTCGTTGCTGACAATCCCCTTAGAGGGTCCAAGGTCCCAACTGCAGGAGAAGGAGGCTAGGAATGACTTGTTGCCTGAGATACTAACTCTGGTAGCAGGGAGAGGTAGGACCAGGGCTTCCAGAAAGAAGTTACTGGCAGGGATAATGTGGAAATGGCAACAGGACAACAGAAAGCATTGAGCATGACTATGTGATTAGGAAACCACGTCTTTCCCACAGGACTGGTAGGAGATGACCAGTGTTCTCATGGGGAATTGCTGGTGCAGGCTCTTGGCAGGACAGCCAGCAGGTTGCAGGACATCCTGAGACAGACAAGTTTCCCATCAGTGGAAAGTATTTCAGTTCCCTGCCACAACTGAGCAATGTGCATAGACATTTTGATCAAGTGCAATTGCTCTTTCATTTTTGTTTTTTACATCTATTTGTATTATTTTTACATAATTGCTCATTACATAAAATATGCTCATATTTTTGTTTTATCTGTTTGGTTTGGTTTTGCTCACAATCTGGGGTTTGGGACCTTTCTTTAGTGCACTTCTTTTACATTCATGACACCTGGCTGTATTTTTGGTGTTTCCTAATTATTTGATTGTCATTTTCTATTCTTTGTTCTTTAGTCCTTTGGTGTGTATATAGCTGTGAAATAGAGAGAGGAACTTCAAAGCCAATTATTTTTAAATGAAGTAATTTTAAACAAACAATATAAAAAATTGACCACAATCTAGTTTAGTCCATGATATTAACATTGTGTTTGCCTTATCTTACAAATGTATTTAAATTGGAGCCTCTTTTTGTATGCCTGAATAAGATTTGGAATGGATTTCTTTCAGGATATGATCCAGTTTTATTTACTCAGTATATTTATCTAAATAAATACCTCACCTTCATAATTAACATGAATATAATTTAGCCACTTGCTTGAAGCTGATTTGCTGTACCAGGCACTTCTTTAATGTGTATGAGGTGACTTATTTTAGTTGCTTTCCAGATGTAAGCCCTTTCTGGCATGGAGTATGGTATCATTTATGCAAAGCACCTATAACATGAAGAGAACTGCTGGAAATAAACAATGATAAACAGTTCTGCATGAAAAAGTGTGATTTACCTAAAACAGCTTTGGAAGGTCGATTTTAAATGGCTGAAGTTTTGATGTCTGTCTATTGTGTTCACCAATTGACTTTGTTGACTTTATAATCAACAGAGAAAAACAGACAGTTGAGATAGGTTGGGCTAGCTACTATCCAAAAGTGCTTATCTGAGATGAATTGCCATCCCAAAGCTTTTTCTCTACTGCCTACAAAGAGATCGCTCTAGGTGACAGAGTTACATATCTAACTAGCAGACCTATGCTAGAGCTAAGGAAACTTATCCTCAGATCTAGTTTGTTTGATAGCAGTAAACCCTAGTGAGTGCTGTGAACTCAAGTGTGAACACTGAAGACATGCAGCCACTTGCAAAAGTAGAGGAGAAATTTTTCCTTTTCTGATTAAAACTGGAGACAATTAATAGACTGTTCTGCTGGGGGCACAGATCCTGCTGAATAGTCTGAACAGAGCAAAGCAAGAGTCCCAAACTGAGCCATCATTATGCATTTTGGGTCCTTTTTTATTTATTTGGCTTTGTCCCGATGCCTCTCTCACTGAAAAATTTTTAGAGAGGTTACTGCAGTTTGAATAACTCCAGAGTTCCTGGAAAGAGAGGAACTGAAATACATCAAAACAGCACAGGGTTGAATGAGAAGAGACTTCATTTGCCTTAACTCAAAGACATTTCCCATTTTCGCATTGCTCACCGCCCAGCACTGCTCCAGATTCTCATGACATGGCTGTGATTCCTTTGTTTTGACATACAAGTCAAGATTGATTTGCCTAAACTGTATGTAGGCTGTATGGACTGTGCTTATCCCTGCACATGATCATGGAATTCCTTTGGGATTTCACCTGTGTGTAAAATCTGTATTTCTAGCTGTCTGGGCTCAGGGGAAGGTTTTTCCACACGTCAGATTTGTCTAATTCGTACTTCTTTCTGGTGAATTGGTCTGTTTTGCAAGAGAATATGTCTTTCATTCCACCCCAGTTCCTCTCTGTCTGACCATTTTAATTGACTTCTAACCTGAACAGTTTTGCTCCTTCAGTATAAATTACATTATTTGAAAACCAGTCTTAGTGCAATGAGTCTTCCTAACATGCAAGCAAGCTTTTGGGTTTAAACTCTCATGAATAATAATTACTTCTTTATTATTTTCTTTCCACCTGCTGTCTCTGCAGAATCCTTTGCTATTTTATGTTATCAACAGTTTAACTAATTGATTCCTCAGAGTCTTACAGTGACAGCAGTATTTCCAAAACCAGTGTCTAGAATGTTTATTGCACATTCTGCTGGAAGACAGAAAGGGAAGAAAAGGCAAAATAAATGGAATCCTGTGTTTGTTCTCTCTAACAGCAAGAGGTTTTTACAGTTAACAGTGAATATTTAAATGAGTAGTTTAGAGATGATTCACTGGCTCATTAAGATGCTGATGAAGTTTGATAAAAATCTTGACCTGTGCAAGAATCCATCACTGCTGCAGCCCTTGATTCCACCAAGGACCAGGTAGGTGTTGTCTCCTACATTTTTGTTGGAGATCCCGGTTTTTTGACTTTTTGCCAGTCTCCCTGGGAGCACCAGGCAGCTAGTGTTCTCACTCACAAGGACAATGTGCATGGCAGGTTGTCACTATAGATAAAGCCACCCCATAAAATCAATGTTAAGAGCTTGAAATTGGAAGAGGACTGTGCCACAATGTAAAATAAGACTTCAGATGATAGACTAATTCTGATGAATTGTGCAATAACAAATTAACATGTTGCTACCTCCAACTACCTGTTTGTGATGGTCTGCTGCAGCCAAATGAAGAGGGCAGTTCCTTTACCATACCACAGCAGCAGCTCAAACTAATGGTGAAAGAGGATTGATACTATGTTAGACACTAAGCAAGGTAAAAAACTAAACAAAACCTGTATCCTTCTACAGTCAAAAAGTTATCTAGGCTCTAGAATTGGGAAGATACTAAGAGCAGACAAACTTTACTCAGTGAGTTTTTGTCTTTCCTTTTACTTTTTCTGTGACAGAGCAAAACTTTCTAAGAGCCCACCCTTCAGAACTATGCTCCACTGAGCACCCCAAGTACTAGGGACCTGGGTGTACTGGAAACAAATGCTGGCGGATTATCTTGTCAACTTTAATGAGGATACAAGGGGAACTGGAGTGCCTCTTTAGAAGAAAACAAGTCCTGTAAACTTAGGGAAGAAAGTAAGGGCTGCTGGGCTATGATGCAGGAAGCCGTTAAAGCTCACCTCAATTTTAACTACATGTCTAGCTCTCTGCTCTTGCTTAAACCCCACTGAAATCTGTAGGGTCTAGCACGTGCATATGTGGCTTGCTGAATCAGCACTGTAGCTTGTTATCTGAATTGCTGCACTATTAAACATAAACTGCAAAAGATGCACTCCATAAACTTCATTGTCATTACATTGCATTTTCATTTAACATTAAACTGAAGAACCTGTCTGCCCCAGCTGGAGGCTGAGGTGGAACACCAGCTTTTCTGGCAAACTGGATGTTGGGCAACACCCTGGTTGTGGCAGCTGTCTTCATATCACCAAAAAGGATCTGGGATACAGACTCTTGTGTAAGATCTATGAACCTGTAGCTGCTAAACAAGAATGTGCTTTATAGACAAAAACTTAATTGCACTCCATTTGAGTAAGTGCACTCACTACACTAGCAGCCCTTAAGCAGATTGTGATCCTCTCAGCCACAGAATTTCTTCCACAGAGATGGCTTGCGGCAAATTTCAGAATTAATCTGGGGTTTATAGCATACATTATGCTGTCTATTATGCTAATATTAGGATATATACTTTAATTATACATGATAAAATATATTATAACCTACTTTCAAATGATTCATTCATTTGGCCAAAAATGTTTAATTTAGGTCTTTTTAAAATTATTTAACTATTTATATTTTTAGGTAAGAAAAAAACCCTTCTGAAATGACTTGCAGTTCTGTGTAGTGTCTTTTAAGAATCATTTTAAGTAGTGTGTTCTCTGTGTCTCATGTACTGCATAGGACCCTGCTCATCTTTGCCCCAGGCACCAGCAACACCAGAAAAAGGTGTGTGGACATGATGTAACTTCTTACAGAAAAGCTGATTTATAGTGGGAATATGTGAAAGGTCATTTCTGAACAAAGCAAATGTGAACTATTCATTTCTACTGTTTGTGCTTTTCCTTGTCATATGGTGTAAGTTCACAGTAACTTGGGACACAGTCACACTTATCCATTGCTCCACTTAAATAATCCCAGTGTTAAAACTCTAGATCACAGTTAGACTCTATGCTGGGAACAACCACCAAAAAAAAGCATTCCCTTGCTGACAAACAGTAGTGTGGTTCATCAAAGTTAGTGGTGACCAGGGCTAAGTTCTATATGCAAGGAGATGCTGGAAAGCCATATATTGCTGAAAATCGGAGGACATTAGTCCAAAATCACCAGCAGGAATGCAAAATAGATTCTAATACATTTTATAACAAAATTAGCCATATTATGTGTTCTACCTGGTCTCAAGCTCCAGACTAGCTTATGTTGGTGTTCAGTCTGGCAAAACTCTTCAGCACTAGAGAATCTGCCAGAGACATCAAAAATAAAAGGCAAGCGTGATCCCAGAGTGTGTGATGAGTGCTGTGTGAAAATGCTGTTCAATATATTTGTCATCTGCCTCTGCAAAAAGCATGTCTGTATGAGACTCAAATGCGCAGATGTCTAATTGAAATGGTTGGTTTTTACATCCGTCAGTTCCCCAACACATTTTACCACGTCTGTACGTTTACGCTGTGACATTGCATAGGTGGTTGGAGATTTAAATAAGCAGCTGGAGATAAGGGATGCTTTCTGTAACAGTTCTGTCTTAAATGTGTATCAGAACATAGCCTCAGAGGGTGAACCCAGCAGCAAAGTATCTCTCCCTTCCTTTCTGTTGAATACTATGTAGAGAAGTATGCCCAAAGAAGCCGTGAATGCCCCATCCTCAGTAGGTTCAAGGCCGGGCTGGATGAGGCTTTGAGCAACCTGATCTAGTGGAACATGTTCCTGCCTGTGGTAGGGTTGCTGGCACTAGATAATCTCTGAGGCCCGTTCCAACCCAAACCTCTCTATGATCATTCTATGATCTGTGATCAATCTATGAATTGCCACTGTCCAGTGTAATTTGTATCATCTGTAATTCACAATTTTGTATGAGTGTAGGTGAATCTAATTTTAACTAGGAATCCTTTTCAAAGCTTTATATCAGTTCTAGGTAAGTTGCCAGGATCTCAAATTCAGGATTTATAACCATTCCTGATACAAAATATGAAATAAGATTTTAGAAAACATTAACTTCTTTTGTTGTTTTGATTTTCATGGTTTAGAAGTGATATTTTCAAGACCTTCTCTGTAAAAAAAGGATTGAAAAATTGCTTTAAACAAGACACCCTTCAGGTTTTGTCACAAATATGTGATTTCAAGAGCTTTAAGAGACATGCACAGAAAACAATGGATCTTATTAAAAAGAACCTTATGAAAAGTTTGGCTTTGTGTGTTTTGGCAAGCACTCAACAGCGCAGGTTCTGCCCTGGTTTAGAAGTACAGATGCGCACACAGTGAGCTCTTGCTTCCTTACGCTATCTGTTCAGCACTTGAGCAGACTTCTAGGTACTGATTCTTACTGAGAACATCTCCCTCCCTGTGCCTTTTGGAGGATGCACAAGTGTGTCGAACAAGAGAAGGAAGAAAGGGAGTTAGGACCTTCTTCCCTAAGGGGAAGGAGGCACTACAAAGCTGTGAGGATAAAAGCCAGCTCATGCACACACTTTGCCTAAATGCCTGAGAAAGACTTTTCTCCTGCTGGGAAAGAACCACTGCCCTCCTGGGAAGGACAGCAGAGGTCTGGGATTATACAGATGCCCTTGTGAGTTGCATATGACCAGAAGGTATGGATATAGCAAGCCCCTTTCACCAAATCCTTTAGAATATAACCTTTACAGTGGAAATGTTTTATTTTTTCAGTTACCTAGAAACTACTGTCTGGGGATCACAAAGCTCTGTATTAGACTGTAATTAGGTATGTTTCACAACATCCCCACGAGGTAAATCACTAATTACAGCAGTTTGTTGAAATTAAAGTAAGTGGTTGGTAGTGACTACGCAACCTTGTATTATTACACTTCAGGCTATGATTGTATCAAATCTCAGAAGCCAAGAGGGTTGGGTCTGGCTGGCAGAAAAATAGAGAATGAAAGATTGAACCAGGCATTTGCAATTTTTTAAGAAGTCATGTGCTTACAAATCACAAGTCATGTCAATTTGGTCTGGAATAAATATCCTGGTGCTTTGGTGTCAGGAGAAACCCTGGAACTTGAGAGGCTGTATTGTGACAGACAGATAAATCCTACAGTCTGTCCTGTAGCCATATAAGAATCCCGTATTTTTGTGGGACTGATTGTTTTGCAAGACAAGGATATTGGTCATGGCAGCATGGAAAAATCCCAACTCAGAAATTTACATTTGCCTTGCATCTGGTCACTAGAAATGTACAAATTATTTTCTTGCATTGAAATACCTTTGTGATGTACTACTGACATCAATGATGAGGTATTTTCTTTGTAGAGCTGGCTGCATCTCAGTAGGGGAAGAAGTCCTGTTACACACATGAAGTCTCCTGTGACTACAGATAATCCATTAATGTGAGGTAACAATGTTCTGGTAGTCTTATGGTTTGCATAGATTAAATAACTCATATGCTAGCTTTTGACAATAATGTATCAAATGTTATTTTTATTCCTTCTGCCAAAAAATACTATATATTTTTAATAGGTGTACAGAAAAAGAGCCTGGTTGCCAAAAAACTGCATATATTAGATTAGCAATGCTGCTAATCTAATACAATACAATAAATAAATAATACAATAAATAAATAATACAATACAATAAATAATTGTATAGATTACACAGTGGTCTGGAAGGACTGTTAGACTTAAAATGCATGAGCTAGAAGAGGTGAGGGTGTGTCAGACTCTCTGTAGTTGCTAACTATCTCCAACTGGCCTAACTGGACACTCCATGGAAAGAGCTGATGCACAGAGGACTCTGTGAAAGACTAGGATCCAGCCAGTCAATGCCTGAGAAACCCAGATGAGTGGCTCATAGGGTAAATCCACCTGATAGCTGAGATGTAAAGCTGTACTTTGTGTTGGCAGTGGCAGTGCTGGCTGAGCTGTTGACTTGAACTATAGCATCAAAATCTCAGAGCAAAACCTGCCCAAGCATAAGGTTTCACAGTGCAGCTGATGCCATAAAGGGTGTCAGCCATCCGCTTCCTTAGCAACCATTTCTGGCCAATTGGTCTTGCTTCCTCCTTTCTGCTGTCACCAGGGCAAGCCTTCCAGCCTGCTCAATCAGCAAGGCACTTCTCTACTTCTTTTCTGGGGCTTCTCCTCTCTTCTTCCTCTTCTGCTTCTACAGCAAGACTGTCATCCCTTATGTTATGCAAAAGGGCTCCAAAGTCTTGTAAGTGGCTATGTACTGGGTGTAGGTGACTATGTGCTGGGGGCTGCAGGTGTGGACTCTGTGAAGAGAGGCCAGAGGTTGCCACACTGGACACAGCCACTTCCAGGACACAGCTGAGCCCTACAGTGACACCAGTGGCACTCTCTACCAAACCATGCTTAAGAAAGGGCAAAACCACTACATAGCAGTGTGAGAGAGAGGAGTGAGGGGTGAAAGTGAGGAACAACAGTGTAAACACCAAGGTCAGAGAAGAAATGGAGAGTGCTGGAGCAAGGGTTTCCCTGCAGCCACAGAGGCGACAACAGTGGAGCACATATCCACACTGCAGCCCACACAGAACCCCATGATGGAGCAGGTGGATATTTTTTGATGGAACAGCAGCCTGTGGAGAGCTCGTGCTGGAGTTCTTCTTGAAGGACTGCAGCCCGTGGAAGGACCCATGCTGGAGCCAAGCGTGAGGAGGAAGGAGCAGCAAAGAGGAGCAGGGACAGACTGACAGCAATCCCTATCCCCCAATTTCTCTGCACTGCTTGAGGCGTGCTGGTGGCAGGTAGAGGAGTAGGAAACGCAGGGGCGAAGTTGACCCAGGGAAAGTGTTGTTTTCATTTAGGCTTTGTTTCCCTCCACCAAACTATTTTTAATTGGCAAACAATTAATTTTCCCCAAGGCAATTCTGTTTTGCCTGTGTCAGTAAAGGGTAAATGATCTCCCTGTCTTTATTTCAACCCACAGGCTGTTTCATCTTTTTTACCCTGGCCCTGTTGAGGGGGGCAGTGACTGAGCAGGTGGGTGGGCAGCTGGCCAAGGTCAACCCCCTACCGGGTAACAGAGGCTCAGAGGCAGTGCTGAAGTCTTTCCCCTCTACCCCAGGAATCAAATCTGCAAAATCTTAGGGACAATGGCTTTGACTGGTTGGATGGTCTGATAAGATTGGTTATTTATTTATTTATTTATTTTTAATTTGGGGAAGGAGTAACCCCAATCCACAAAGAAGGCCCAGCTACTTGCAAACAAAGGTGCAGAGCTGTAGGACACTGTGGGTTCTCATGCTGCCACTTGCTGCTGGTGGTCCGAGACACTCACAAGAAGCCAGGGAAGCTGAATCTTCTGGCACAGTCCCCTCGGAAGCAGGAGCAAGGCAGCTATAACCCCGTGTAACACATCCAGAGGGTGAGGCACCTGCCTACCGGATGGATTGCACCGGCGGAAGATGACTTGATGGAGTGGTATTTACATGCTGCAGCTGACATTTTGCTTCTGGTTGGAACTAGATGATCTTTAAGATCCCTTCCAACCCAAACCGTTCTACGGTTCCGTGATTTCCACAGTGGAACTCGCGCACGGCCTCAGCTGGGACACAAGCTCCCAAAGGTGCAGCCGTTCCACCCGTTAGGGATGGTGGTTCATGAACGGTTACCGATCCGGTGCCGGGGCAGGCCGGGGCCGCTCCCGCGGGACGCGTGTGGGGACACCCTCACCGGTGCGGGAGAGGGAGCAAGCAGTCCCTGAAGACCCCCGTTTCCGGCGGGCCCCTCAGCGCTGCGCTGTGCTGCTGCCCTGTCCTCCCGCTGGCAGCCACGGCCGCGGCCAGCCTGGTGCCGGGCGGGACGAGCCGGAGGGGGGTGGAAGTGTTGCGGTCGCTACGGGAGACGGCGAGAAACCGGAAGCGAGCGGGGCGGGGCGGAGAGGAGCTGCGCTGGCGCGGGTTCCCCCGCTCCCAGCCTCTCCCCGCAGGCCGGCCGGGTGGCGGCGGTGCCGGTGCCGTCATGGGTTGCTGCTTCTCCCGCCGCGGCAAGCCGGCCCAGGACGGGCAGCAGCAGAAGCAGCAGCAAGAGGCGCCGGGGGGAGCCGGCCAAGGCGAGGCGGCTGGAGAAGAAAAGGCGCCGCAGTACAGCTGGGACCAGCGAGCCAAGGTATCGCCCCGGCTGTTGTCCCTGCGCTGGGCGGGGGTATCGGCTGCCGGGTTGTTGGGCAGCGCCTCGCTCCGTTCTGCCGGCTGGGGTAGCGGAGGTGTGGGGCTGTAGCCGTGGCAGGGCCCCTGCGCCGGGCGGTGGCCGCTGGACACAGGGCGGGAAGGGGTGGGGGGGGCGGTTAGAGAGTTCACCTCCCCCGGTACCGCTGTTACGGCCCGGTCCGCGCGGTTAAGTGCGTTTGTTAAGCAATTGAGAAGTATTTAGCCTAAGGATTTTACCTCCTGTTGCGCAAGCGGAGAGAGCGCTGCGGTGGCTCCTGTGGCTCGCCTGTGCGCGCTGCGGTCCCGGTCCGGCCGAGCTGACCGCGGCGGTGTCGGCGGCTGCTGCCCCGGGGTGGGACACACACCATGGTGGGGGCTGTCAGCTTGAGCTAAGACAGGCGCTTGGGTGGTGGGCCTGTGTCTGTCGGGCAGTAGCAGTCTTTGCCGGCCTGAGGTGAAGTCGCCGCTCCTGGTGCTTCAGTGGAGCTACAGAACTTGTGTCCTGGTTGTCAGTAATGTTATTCTCCCTGCTTGGGTTGTTGGGGACTTTCTGTTTAGGTTGTGTTTATTGAGTATTTTTGGGTGTGTGTTTTGTTTTTGAAAGCGATTGGACTAGAATTACCCTGTCAGTCCCTGAAGTGACAGATGAAGACAAATCCATCCCTGTGCTGTTTCCTGACCTGTTGAAAGCAACAGGAAGATTCAAGCAGGAAAGCACTGAAGTGCTGGATTAAATGTATTTCTTACCACCCCCATTTGAAGTTTCACTTCCTCATATGACATTATAGCACTGCTAGGTCTCCACTCCACCTGCCTTTGGGGGGGCAGGAAGGGGAAAACAGCTGTAAACGAAATTGATGCGGTTTTAACAAACAAAATCCTCAAACCTTTAGGCCTCATTTTGCAAGTGCAGAAAAGAAAATATGTTAACTTATTTGAATGCTTAGCTTGTTTGTTTTTTTAAACATGGCTCTAGGGTGGCCCTTAAGTCTTCCAAGTAGGTTAAGACAAACTGAGATTGAGAGAGCTCGAGGGCATGCATGTGACCCTGGGGAATTGGTTCCTTGAGGATAAAGATGGTTGATCTGTGTTGGGCTTGTTACTTTGACTTGCTAGTGGATATTTGCAGTGCAGTGCTGCATAGATAAGAGGAGTATGGCAACCTGTTACTTCTATGAAGGCTTCTCAAAAGGAGAGGGCTGTACTGAAACCCTGTCTTAGAGCAGAAGAAGAAATTTTCATCCTGTGCAGAAGTAATTTACTAAATGAGCATTTGAAATCTTTTTTTTTAATTTATTTTAGAGCAAATTCGACAGCTGAAGCTTGACAGATATGAAACTTTCAACCCAATCTGCTTATATGGTGCTAACTTCTGAAACTAGGAGGTGGAAAGTCAGGACATAGAAACACTTGATTTAGAGAACAGCCAGCCTTGTTGCTAAGGAGATGACCATTGTTGGTGAGCTAGAAGTAGGTTCAAGCTAACAGACGAGGCTATTGAAGCACCAATAATCCATTTCGGGGGGGGGGGGGGGGGGAACCAAACACATTTAAAA